>OX459062.1:11296943-11592802 GCA_949775005.1 Orthosia gothica | reverse complement strand
CGAATCGACTTTTTTTTTTTTTTCTATATTAATAAAAACTAATGTTCTTAATAACAAATTACAATCTAGCCTTAATAGACTAATAAGCAATTTAACTCTAACTTATTATTATAATGTAAAATGTTATGACTAAGAATAGTGTCAATTTGCACTTTTATACAGTTCGGTAGCACTTTCTTAGAGTCTGATACGTTAAAACACTAAGTTCACGTGTTACATGTATAGCACAGTATTCTTTGCTATTATTTTTTCACTTATTATACACTACACTAACTCAAATGGTTTAGTTCTCTTTAGCCTACGCACTATGTCCGTGTTATCTAGCAGCTGGATTGCTTCCACATTCACATGTCGATGAAGTCTGTGTTCGTGGGTTTCAGCAAAGTTTTGAATAACGGTGGTGACGAGTTTCATTTTAAGGTCGCGGTGAAGGTCGTCATTTCTGATTTACCATGGTGCATTAACAGCATCTCTGAGTACTTTATTTTGAAATTGTTGTATAATTTTTACATTACTTTGTTTAGTACAGCCACATAGTTGGATACCATACGTCCAAATTGGCATAAGAATATGCTTGTATATTATAATTTTATTGTGTATTGATAGACAGGATTTCCTTCCGAGTAACCAATACATATTTTTGTACCGTATATCGAGTTCCTGTCTTTTCTTTTTGACGTGAGATTTCCAACGCAACTTGGCGTCAAGAGTTATGCCAAGGTATTTGGCTGTATTTGCATAAGGCACTTGCATGCCATTTATATAGACTGGGTGATAATCGCAGTGTTTATTAGTGAAGTCAATGTGAATCGATTTTGACTCATTCAGTTTGATCTTCCACTTTTGTGTCCAGTCGTAAACTAAGTTCACAGCTAGTTGAACCTTTTCTACTGCTTCTTTGTGGTTTGAACCAATAGCCATAATAGCAGTGTCATCAGCAAAGGTCGCTATGGCGTTGTTTTCCAGCTCTGGGATATCACATGTGTATACCAAGTACAGGATTGGGCCTAAAACACTTCCTTGTGGTACTCCGGCCTGAATAGTTTTTAGCTCAGAATATGCGTCCTCTTGTCTTATCCTAAACATTCTGTTGCTTATATATGACTCTAGAATATCTGAAAATTCAGGGAGCATGCGTCTGAGTTTGTATATCAGACCCTCATGCCAAACTTTGTCGAAAGCTTGTGCGACATCTAGAAATACGGTGGCGCAGACTTCCTTGTTTTCGAGCGTTTTTTCGATGATGTTTGTTATTCTGTGTACCTGGTCTATGGTAGAATGTTTTTCCCTGAAGCCAAATGGATGGTCCGGAATAAGGCCTTTTTCTTCTATAATTGGTTTTAGCCGTTTTAATAAGAGCTTTTCAAACAGTTTCGATAATACTGGCAGCAGGGAAATGGGTCTATAAGATGATGCTTCATGGGGTGGTTTCCCAGGCTTCGCAATCATAATGACTTCAGCAACTTTCCATGGCTCAGGTACATGTTTTAGCATAAATGCTGCGTTAATAAGTCTGGTCAGCTTAACTATGGCTTTGCGCGGGAGGTGTTTTAGAATTTCTCCTGTTATGAGGTCATAACCCGGAGATTTCTTCGAGCTTACATTGTTTTTAATTTCTCTCATAACTTCTTTAGGAGTTACAAGCCGAATTCTTTGGTTTTGTGATACATATTCACTCTCCGATATTTCTATGGAACTTTCATTGGGTTGAAAAGTATCTGCTAAGTATTAGGCAAACCTTACCGCTTTTTGTTCATTGCTAATGGCCCATTTTCCATCGCTGTTTCTGATGGGAGGTATTTGCATAATCGGCCTTTTTAGGTTTTTTGTAGCTTTCCAGAGAGAGTAATCCGTTGATTGGTCGTTGGTTAGCTGCACAAGATTGAAGTTCAGGGTTTCATCCTCAAATTGTATAATTTTCCTCTTTAATTGTTTAGTTAGGTTATTTAATAGTGTTTTATCTCGCGGGCATCTTGTTTGCTGCCAGCGCTTTCTTTGTTTTCTTTTCTCTGATAGCAAATTCACAATATCCTTGGGATAGATATGCCCCTTTTATTTCCGTTTTAATTGTGGTGTGTTATTCCAAGCACATTGTTGAATGTTAACAACATATTTGTTTACTTCTGAGTCAAGCTGATCATGATTTTGTAATGGAGTTTTTAGGTCGATTATTTTATCTAGATCAAGCGCAAAGCTGTCCCAGTCTGTAGACTTGTTAACCAGGGTTAGATGGTATTCTCTTAATATAATTTTTTGACTAAGTCTTAGTATAATCGGGGAGTGATCCGAATTCATAAGAAACTCTTCCTCCAAACTAACATAATTGGTGGATATGTTTTTACATATGAAAAAGTCTATGATATCGGGTATTTTCTGAAGATCAGTTGGCCAGTATGTTGGTTTGCCAGTGCTCATAACTTCACAATGTGTGTCTCTAACTGCGTTTAAGAGCTGTCTTCCCTTTGTTGTAGTCAGTCGTGATCCCCAATGCATATACTTGGCATTAAAATCACCGCCTAGGATGAATCTTTGACCCAAAACTTCAAAGAATTGCATATATCGCTCTTTTCTTATCATATGCCTTGGAGGACAGTAAACAGCTGCTATGGAAACGTGACAAAATTTGGTTTTGACTGATACTGCCACAGCTTGAATGTCTGGTTCATCAAATTTACTGTGCTCGTAATGGTTAAGGTTTTCTTTAATTATAACCGCGCTACCTCCTCTGGCAGAGTTGTCAGGGTGAAGCGAATTATATATCTTGTATCCTTTAAATTTAACGAAAGATTGTTTAGTGAAGTGCGTTTCAGAGATTAAACACACGTCAATATTTTCTGTGTCTAGGACTGCCTGTAACTCATTCTGATGTTTGAGGAGCCCATTAGAGTTCCACGCCATTATTTTTAGTGTATTAGTCATTTATGATTATTAAGAGCAGCTGTTTTAGTGCTGGATTCTAACTTCTCTAGTCTTTTGTCAAATGTAGTAATACACTTTAAAATCTGATTTATCTTATCTTCTAGATTTGAGGGTTGGGTGCCTTGTTTTGCAGCCTGAGCATAGGAAATACTTTTGGTGACTTGAACAGGTTTAACAGTTGACTGGACACCTTCTTTCCGTGTGTGTTGGTCAGGATTCCTTATTGTAGAAAACTGTTGGGCTGTTGGCACAACAAGTTTCTTTTTGATGTTTTTGTTTTTCATCATTTGCATCTCTTTGGCTACTTCACACCCTCTGTAGTTGGCTGGGTGGGGTAAGCCACAGTGGACGCATTTC
The DNA here is from genome assembly GCA_949775005.1 of Orthosia gothica. Lineage (NCBI taxonomy): Eukaryota > Metazoa > Arthropoda > Insecta > Lepidoptera > Noctuidae > Orthosia > Orthosia gothica. The sequence continues at coordinate 11,589,526 of OX459062.1, read as the reverse complement.
GGTTTCTCTTGCGGCGATTTAATACATTCGGCTGTAAGGTGCTGGCCAGTGCATTTTACACACCTTGGCTCTTTTTTACAGTATTTATGAGTATGCCCATAAGCCTGACATCTCTTACACTGTGGAATGAGTTTCGGATTTTTGAGAGGGTGTATTTCAATTTTACACCCTAAAATATGCTTTGTTGCATAGATTTTATTTACATCTTCGTCATTATGAAATGAAAGAACAAACATATTGAGCGGTTCTTTACTGTTCCAGCTCAACTTGTGGTCAACTTTTTCTATTTTAAGACCTTGCGATATTAAATCATCTTTGATTCGATCTGGCTGGCAAGAAGAATGTAACTTTTTCACTACAACTCTTATTGGCCTAGCCTGTTTGTTTTCATATGTGTGCCAATGATAGTCTTTCTCTGTCAAAAACTTAACAATTGCTCTATAAGAGTCATCAGTTTTAGCGTTGATCTTCACACAGTCTCCATTCATCATTTTGGCGGTGAATGATTCAGTTGGTTGGGTTTCAGTCAGTGAGTCGTAAAACATTTGGTAGCTCTTGACCTGATCTATAATGATTGGCGGTGGTGCACGCAGTTTTTTGACTAATGTCTGTTCTTTTTCCAATGTTTTTTGTTGTTGGGCGTTTGTTCCGGGTTGTTGTGGGGGAGAAAGAGAAATGTTTAGCTTCCTTTTTTTCCTACTTTTGGCCCTTATCCACTCAGTCTCTTTTGCGAGTTCTTCCTCGTCTGTGCAATACTCGACGTTTCCTTTTTCAGACTGAGCAAATCGTACGTTGCTCTTATTTTCCAACTCATTGGGGCCGTTATTTCCTTGTTCCATGCTTGAGCTGGGATTTTCATTTTGGCGGCTTTGTAGTTGATACTGAAGGCTTTCTATTTGGACCTGCAAATCATTCACAAGAAGTGCCAGCTTTTCTCTTTCTGATTTTTCTTGGATGTAACTGTCATACAACAGCTTTTCCAGATCAGTTTTAATTTTTATTTTTGTTGGTGACATTTTAGGGTAAATAGGCACTACACCTTCACAATTAACTGATTGCACTGTTTACACTATAATTAATAAATAACTGGGTCATCGCGGCGACCTTGACCAACCGATTTCGCAACGCGGCGACGACGGCGTTATTTTGATGCGCCAGCGAATTACGCTCACGTAGCGCACTCGCGCGAATTATAGGCATACGACCGTTCTCGATAGAAGTCAAACAACGTATATAACGAATCGACTGACACTTTATTAATCAAAATCGGATGAATAGTTTAGGCGTGGAGGAATATCCGTAAATTCATACATCCATACACAGACTGCTAAAATCATAAACCTTCCTTTTGGATTCACCGTAGTCGGGTAAATTAGTGCCATCATATGGTTCCAGTGCGAGAGAGTGCCGAAGCTATACTTTTACATAAGCGTAGGCACGAACCTTTTCGGACTAGAATTATCTTACTTAAAATAATCTTACTAATATTATAAACGCGAAAGTTAGGATGGATATATGTTTGTTACTCAAGCACCCCAGAACGGCTGAACGAATCTGGATAAAATTTGGCACGGAGATAGATTATAGTCTGGAATAGCACTTATGCCACTTTTAAACCCGGTGTAATGATCCCTTGGGATAAGAAAACACTTTTCACGCGGGTGAAACCGCTGGTAGAAGCAAGTACTTCATAATACGGCCCTTGATTCGATTCTTCTTCCTCGTCTTTTTATGATAGAAAGCGACACTTACGTCGAAGATCACGGTTCCTGTAGCATAAGCGCGGGGGGGAGGAGGGGGAAACCGCGGGAATAAGCTAGCATACAGCTGATATCATAATATTATTACGTGTATGTCCGGCCGTGCCGTCATGAAGCATGAGTGAAGCAAACCAATCAAACAATCAGTTCAGACGTAAGCCATATTACAACGAGTTTTGATTGGCTAACGCTGCGTCAGAAATTGAGATGACATGACACAAAAGAGTATCTCATGTGTATTCGGCTTTAAAATAAAAATAACAGATCACGGAATGGTGACGTCGGAGTACTAATATAATTTATGGCACTGAAAGTGCGTTAAGCGCACAGCTCTGTCATTTAAAGACGTCTGCACCTCACCACCACTCCCACCTACCTGGGCGGCGCCGCGTGTTCGCCTCGTGCTCCAGTAACTTCAGAGTGACTTGACAGTTCTAAGTGCACAGTTATTTTTACTTTGCATTATATATCCTGACGCACTTGATTCGTGCTGAGAATTATTGACAGTGCCGCCTCTAGCAGCGATCGAGACGTTTCTTTACTCTGTGGTCTTCCTTCTACCCTACAACTAGACAATAGAGGAAACTTTGCGATAACTACTTACTTCGGAAATATTTCTATTGAAACAAGTAATTACATTAGACGTGTCTTTTATTAACTATGTTAGGGACGCCTTTCAATCCAATCATGTTCGGTTCATTACAGTTTATATGTAGGGACATATTAATGTCCTCAACTGAATTTCTGAAGACGGTCGTCTGATTAAAGTGGACTAAAAGATAAAATTAACATTCTATTTCGGTTAGTCAACGAAACATCCCCCGATTGATTTGTTGCTAATCAATAGGCACAGTTACACTATTGTAACTGCGGTTTGTAAACCTCATTAAACTTTGTGCCTATCATAAATTTCGGACTATATTTGAAGGATCTGGCAACTGGTTGTTAAAAAAACGGGCAATTATTCATGGATCAGTAGTTTGGGAAAGAAGGCGATTGTACGCCTACCTTGATGGCCAGAGCCAACTCACGTGGCGCTAAGACTTGCGACCTGGTGATTGGTGAAATGGTGGCTGACGGCTTTCTGCTTATTCACGTTTCACACGCCGCAAAGCGGGTAATATACATAGTTTATAAAGTTCTCTGCAAATCAACTTATTGGATGCATCAGTCTTCAGCCATGTGGCAAGAAGATACAGTGAGATACGAAGTCCTTTCACGGTCAAGGTTTAAGTCACTCTGAAATGTCCGTGGTAAAGACGACATAATACTGGAAAAGGAATGAAGGAAGAGATTGAGATCATACGGATGGATCATTGGTCTATGACATATTAACCATAAGAAAAACCAATCCCAAACCAATCAATAAGATGGCCCCCATCTTATTGGTTTATGACATCATTGTAATATGAATAATAAAATTAATAGAATGGGGCACTAACTATGTGTTCAGAAAGTTACGAGCTGGGTTTCAGAGATAATTTATTTATATAGCAGACTTCAATTAATCACACTTTATTACAAAAAGACTTCTTAAACAATTCCATTACTTCGCATTATTTTCCTTTTCCGATCGCTCTGTGTCACTTTCAAATCCAAACTGACTCACGACGAACCCGACTGATCTTTATATAGCACAAAAGATGTTTGTAGAACGTTCCATACTGTTTTAGATAATTCGAGAATGTCAATTGTTCTGGGAGTCCAGAACAATTGACATTCAAACTCATTGTTCCCGGAGCGACTAGAAACTTCCAGAATGTTCGAGCGGAACAACCGAAAATGCCATTCGTCACGAAAAAATTTGTTCCGAGTTCCAAAATACTAGATGGCGCTACTAGTTACAACTAGTTCTTCCTCTCGTCACTAGGTGGCGTTGCCCTATCTTGTAACAATAACAAGCTTTTCTAACGGCTTCGCTCTTGTGCCCTATCCCAGAGCAACCGTTAAGTTTGCCGGGATAAAACAATTTTTATGAGATTCGGAGACAGTGCAGCTTTGTATCCGTAAGGTCATCATCAGCCTATAGCAGTACATTGCTTGTCATAGGCTTCTCCAATTGCTCGCCATTTGGTTCTTAATTTTTTTATATACGACGTTGCCCCATACTAGTAATTTCTTCCTGTTTTGTGGGTGCGTTTACAAACATTTAAACTCATGTACACAAGACACCCAGATCTGGATCTGTAGGCCATACAAATATTTGTTCGGTGCGGGAATCGAATCCGCAACATGCAGCGCAGCAGAAAATCGCTAAACCACTACGCCAACCATGAGCAGACAAAGTACTCACCAGCTCCGTTTTTTATACCAACCTCCACAAAATAATAATCATTACCTTTGCGTAATATTTAATTTACATAATCATCTGAAAACATATTTCAACTCAAGAATATGTTATTATTTTTCCGAGATGAAATTCTCACTTATTTAAACACAATTGCACTTCATATAACGACAGTCACTTCGTGCACATGAGAGCTCTATTCCCCAGAACACTTTACAGGTGAAAACCAACCTTAACTGAAAAAAGTATGGTATAAATTCCCTTGGAAAGAGATAGCAAAATGGCTGACATAAGTCAACAAAATGAATGCTTTCGTGACAAGATGGCGTAATATTTCAAAAAAATTACGCCACGTAACGAGATTAGCTGCGGTTTTTACACGAGTAGAGATAATAAATTGTATTTTTTTGTAACAATTTTTAACTGGTGTCTGGGAATCTTTTGCATATTTTTCCGAGTGGTAAAATGTTTGTTGAAAGCTTGTCTGGAGGTCGATTCTTATGTCGAAAGTTGAAAATAATATTCGAATATTAAAATGTTTGGATAGTTTTATAAGGTAAGGTAAATGCTACTTCGGTCGTTTTCGTTTGGTATGAAGTTAAAAAATATAGGTGTAAAAGAATATAATATGCTTAAAAAGGAGGTGCCTATTAAGATGACGGTAATAGCCGTATGTGAAAAAAATTACAAGGGCAGGAGGAGGATCATGAATAATAGGGAGAAGTCTTGTGCCTCACATCCGGCTAGCCTTTATTGGCCGGTCGAGAGCTCCCACATCTCTCTTGCTTTAATTGGCTGGCTTGAGTGGAGATTTGCAAGAGCAAAAGTGCTCGGTGGAAGCAAGTATAAATCAGTAAGATGCTGGTAGGGATCTTGACCGTTCTGCCGGAATTGTCCTCATAGCCGTAGTATACCTCTCAACTCTCAAACACTTCCAGATATGTTGCCTCCTTGGTGCTACGTCACTGCGTGCTAGCGACCGTGTTTATGGGGCCCATTTGAGTGTGCAAATCACTCCTGCTATTTTTTTAGTGTTCGGTGGAAGCAAGTATAAATCAGTAAGATGCTGGTAGGGATCTTGACCGTTCTGCCGGAATTGTCCTCATAGCCGTAGTATACCTCTCAACTCTCAAGCACTTCCAGATATGTTGCCTCCTTGGTGCTACGTCACTGCGTGCTAGCGACCGTGTTTATGGGGCCCATTTGAGTGTGCAAATCACTCCTGCTATTTTATAGCAGTGTAGTTAACAGTGATCAGGCAGAGACCTTCTATAGTTTTAGACAATCAATCCACTAAACCTCCCAAACCCATAGCCCAATATATTTTGTCTCCAAATTTAACAAAAGTCCTGCTCCAACCAGTCCTTGGGTGCACGTACGTTGTGCATACAGGGATAATCGTCGGTTGGTGTCACATTTCGTGATACATATCTAACAAGGCATCTGCGATTTAGCATCAGCCCTTGGCACACCATTCATAGGTCCGGGACCTCAGAGTCCTGAGATTGACAAAGACATATAATACTAAAACCAGCCTTTTACTGTCCTGCTTATTGAGCAAATGTCTCTTCTCATACAGAGAAGTCACGAGCGTAGCACCACGCTTGCTCAATGCGGGTTGACGATTTCAAATTTATATTAACTATAAGTCCAGGTTTCCACACAATGTTTTCCATCACCGTTGTCAGAGATATCTAAGAATTACCCAGAAAGTACCTTCACATGAATTGAAAAAGCCTCATTTGTATTTGCCTGCCCCACGACCTCAACAAGTATGAGAGGCGAAGTCTTAGCCACTGGGCCACCCCGATAGTAATGATGATGAATTACGTTCAAAAGATATCTACTAAGCTGCAAACATAAGAAACGTGATAATAATAAAAAATACTCAAGAAACATCACTTTTAACCCATGCGTTTTCTATATAGGTACATTTCGTACAGCCAAGCTTTTCATACTTAGGTACATTTAATCTCATTAACGTCTTAAGACGTCACTTTCCCCACTTTACATTTTACTTAGCACTTACCTTTACGTGTGTATAATGTCGCGGTGAGGTTGTGAAACGTGAGTTGTGGGCATCTAGCTAAAACCGTGTATATTTTTTTACAGTTATTTATCTAAAATATTTCGATTCTCTTGAAATTGTTTGTATTTTTGGAATCTCTGGAAGTACTGATTCGATTTCGAAAAATCTTTAATTTTTGGAAAGCTACACTTATTAGCTAGAAAACTGCGCGGTGTCTGTGAGATTTGATCCCCGATAGCGCAGCCACAGGAAAAAGCTAGTGAAATATGTTTTTACAACTAACATATTTAATCCAGGAGCTTTTAGAATACTTGATTCACACGCCAACACACCAATTTTACAAGCTTTTTATTAACTTGCAATAAATGTATGCATGTACCTATGTTCGGGTCAAATCTTGCAACTAAATTTTAAAGCAATTACACTCAATCAATTAAGATTAAATTTTGTGTACACGTTTGGTTTGGATGACAATGCACGGTAAGCTTGTGTATTTTTTTTTGTTGTTTAAAATATTTGTTTTACTTTTATTTGGAGCCTCTTGTCATGGAAGAAATAAACTAACATTTATAACTATGCTGGCGCACTGACAGTTGGTGATTTGAAACCAAAAAGTATAGGTCTCTTCACAATAATTATTGTACCATATATCACTATAGTTTTTTTTTTTTTTTTTTTTCCGATACGCTATAGTGCAAATTTACAAAGAACCAAGTGAAAACAGTGTCACCAATATCATTTTAAGTGGATAAAAACATAGAAATTTAGATTGACATAAACTCGAAACTATGTGTAGTGTACCCACGCACAATATTTTATAAAAATTCTGTGCCAACTTGACAGATACAAAAACAAATAAAGCCGCGTTCACACAACTACGTTCCGTTCTACGCTAAATACCAACGTAAAAATGGATAATCTACAAACACTATTCGACCAAATGAAAATTGAAATGTCTAACCAAACAAAACAGATTATTGCGCAGATGGACGAGAAATTAATACCCTTCACACGGGAAATTGTGGAATTAAGGTCAGAAAATCAGGTATTAAAGGAAAAAATATGCTATCTTGAAAAACACAGAAGAATAAATAATATAATTTTATACGGCATAAAAGAAAGCGAAAATTCACCTACTACCCTCATCGAATTAGTAAGGGATAAAATAAAAAACGATTTAAATATTACTCTTGAAAACAGAGACCTAAACATCATCTATAGAATTGGAAAAAATGACGTGAAAGAGGGGAAGGGAAGGCCGATACTCATTTCACTTGTCAACAATTGGAAGAAAAATGAGATCATGAAGAATAAAAAGAAATTGAAAAATGTTTATGCTTCAGAGGACTACCCGAAAGAGGTCCTTGATAAAAGGAGGGAATTACAGCCAAAACTGGAAGAAGAAAGGGCGAAGGGCAATTATGCAGGTATTATCTATGACAAATTAGTCATTAAGGAGGGGAAACCAGGCAGCGAGAAGCGTAAAAGAGATTCATCGACCTCGCCCGACACAGCGGAACAGCCTCGCAAGCAACAAACGTTATTGAAAACAAATAGACTGAATGCATTCGATTTAATGAGAAATAGAAGCAACCCCCTGCCTAGTAGTGCAAACCCTCCAGCTGAGCGGAAAGCATAGTATACAATCATCAGCCACCGGTACAAACCAACTAATAAGCCAGAACCAAATAACAATAAAAACAAAAAATTCCCCAATCCGACTGGTCCTCGTGGAGAATTAGACCACTACCCTCCACCTAAAAATAGAAAAGAAAAATTAACTACGTTAAAACTCTGCACTTTTAATGTAAGATCGCTATCGACAATAGAAAGATTCCTCGAATTACATAATGCCCTAAAAAACATTAATTGCGACATCTTGGGGATTTCAGAAGTCAGGAAAATGGGCTGCAACATTGAAGAATATAAAGACTACATTTTCTGTTATATCGGGCAAACCAAAGGTCTACACGGAGTGGGATTCCTAATCAAGAAAAAGTACAAAAACAACATAAAAAACTTTACAGGAATTTCAGAACGAGTAGCACTTTTACAATTGAAGTTCGACATACGTGGGACACTCAGAAAGTTTTGCGAAACTAAAAAAAATTGTTCTATACGTACATATATTTTTATTAAATCTTTTCAAAGTACTTTCCACCAGCCTCTATACAAAGATTCATGCGCCTAAACCAGTTTTCAAAACACTTTTTCCAGTCCGCCGCAGACACCTCGTTTACAGCCTGCTCGAACGCAGCCAGCGCATCTTCCGGCGACGAAAATTGTATCCCTTTGAGCTGATTTTTTATTTTTGGGAATAAAAAGAAGTCACACGGTGCTAGATCAGGGCTGTAAGGAGGGTGACCCAGGAGTTTGACTGGCGTGCTGTCCAGGAAGTCCCTCGTTTTGAGTGCGGTGTGCGCAGGTGCATTGTCGTGGTGGAGCAGTAGCCCGCGGAGCCCTGTGTTTGGTCGCTTGTTGCTTATAACAGAGAAAACTTCTGGCAAACATTTGGTAGTATACCATTCGGCATTAATGCTTCTTTGATCCCGTAAGGGAATTGATACCAAGTGGCCAGTCAAATTAAAAAAGCTAGCGATCAAAATCTTACCCCCGCTTCTAGATCGCTTCACTTTGGTAGGCGTTGGCTCATTTTGAAACACCCAAACAGTCGACTGGCGCTTGGTTTCTGGGTCGTATTGATAAATCCAGGACTCATCACCTGTAACGATGTCGTAAACACGCCGAGACGAGCCTGCTTCAAATTTGTTAAGCATATCACGGTACCATTCCACCCGGGCCTGCTTCTGAGCATCGGTGAGGTTGTGCGGCACCCAGCGTGATACTATCCTCCTCACGCGAAGATGGCTGTGTAGAATCTCGTGAACGCTTCCCGATCCAATCTTCAATATGTGTTGAATCTCCTGATATGTAATTCGCCTATTGTCTTGGATTAAATTTTTCACTGCTAGCACGTTTTCTTCGGTAACAGCCGTCAAAGGGCGACCGCTTCTTTCGTCATCCCCCAAAGTTGGTCGACCGCGCTTGAATTCGTTATACCAACGATACACGGTTGCCTTGGAAGGGCCTTCATCCATGAATGCCATTTGAAGTCTATCGTACGATTCATCCGGTTTCAGGCGACACTTGAAATCGTATAAAATCATAGCTCTAAAATGTTCCCGGCGCAGATCCATATTTCAGTGAGACACAATACTTTGAATTAACTCGCAAAAAATGTGGAGGGAAATTTTGAAATTGGAACTTACTTATTTTTACTTATAAATAATCATATTTTCGAAAAACATTATAACTGGCCAGTCTCCCATATATAAAAACTTTTTTTCGCAATACTTTCTGAGGGGCCTGGTATTTCCTATATCTATAATACAAGTATATGCACCTACAGAAAGATCACCCGAAGTTGAAACTGAAAAGTTTTACAGTGACATCGAAGCTGCTCACGCACTGGCTGACGGGCAAGTTGTAGTAGTGATGGGAGACTTCAATTCTAAAATAGGCTGCCCGAAAACAAATCACTACCCTGTTATGGGAAAATACGGAGTCGGAGAACGCAACGAAAGAGGGGATCGTCTGATTAATTATGCTTACCAATACAAACTGTCAATTATGAACACATTTTTTAAGAAAAAAAGAGAGAATAAATGGACTTGGAAATCACCGGATCAAAAAACCAAAAACGAAATCGACTTCATATTGACAAACAATCCCAAACAAATAATAAATATGGAAATATTAAGCAACATACTATTTTCCTCGGACCATACCCTGTTGAGAGGCACACTACTTTTAAACAGACCTATAAAGAGTAGAAAAAACTTCGTAACACCACTCCATATTCCGAAGACAGAAGAAGAAATCGAAAACTACATAAAAAGTTTACAAAAAAATATGGCAAGCAATGGAAAAGAACCGACTGATGTTCAGACCTACTACAACCTCCTGGAAGAAAGCATTAAGGACAGTTTGAAGTCACAGAACTTAACTCAATTAAAACAAAACAAAATATTCAGCAAAGACACCGAACAACTAATAAAAAGGCGCACTGAATTAGTACTAACAAAAAACAAAACCAGAGACATTAAAAATGAACTTAGTAAAATATTTAAAGAAACCCACAGATCAATCGCACGGTGGGCGCACGGTTGGCGCAGTGGTTGAGCGATTGACTGCTGCGCTGCGTGTCGCGGGTTCGATTCCCGCACGGAACAAATATTTGCATGACCTACAGATAGTTGTTCCGGCTCTGGGTGTTTGTGTATGTGAGTTTATATGTTTGTAAACGCACCCACGATACAGGAGATATTCCTAGTGTGGGGCAAAGTTTTAAAAAAAAAAAAAAAAAAAATATCCGGAAAGACTACAGCAACCATAGACAAGAAATTATTACAAGAAACATAAGGAATTTTAGAAGTTATAAAAAAGCCAACAAAGAACTAATTACACACAAAACATGGATACAACAACTTGAACATAAATCAGAAAGAACAAAATCAAGGGAAGACATTATATGCCACGCAACAAACTTCTATAAAGACTTATACCGCAAAAGAAATGATGATGAAATTGAAATACAATCTGATAATGAAAGCAGAACTAATTGCATTAAACCAATTGAAGACTCAGAAGTTTATGAACACATAACACGGTTGAAAGCTGAAAAGAGTCCCGGCCCAGACGGAATATGTAATGAAGCTCTAAAAATAGGCGCACCTATTTTAATTCACCACCTGTCGCAGCTTTTTAATATGGTAGCACCATTGTTTTGGTAGCAGAAACTGTACCAAAACAATGGTGCACATCCGATATAACTTTACTTTTTAAAAAAGGAAACCCCTTAGATATAGGAAACTACAGGCCCATAAGCCTCCTAGCAAGTATATACAAACTGTTTTCATCCATAGTACTAAAAAGAATGACTCAAGATATTGACAAACTGCAACCGAAGGAACAGGCAGGCTTCCGATCAGGATTTAGCACAACAGACCACATACAGACACTAGAACAAATTATAGAAAAATACCGAGAGTTTAATAGACCTCTGTATCTGGGCTTTATAGACTATTGCAAAGCTTTTGACAGCATCAGCCACTGTTCAATCTGGAATGCACTCCAACGTTCAAACGTTGATATAAAATACATCAATATCTTAAAATATATATAAATATAGAAAGAGGAGTCAGGCAAGGAGACCCCCTGTCACCGAAGCTTTTCATTGCAGTACTTGAAAATATATTCCAGAATTTGGATTGGTCAAATAAAGGCATACAAATAAATAGATGTTACCTAAACCATCTCAGATTCGCTGACGACATAGTTGTATTAGCTGAAACTTCGAGGGATTTGGAGGTAATGATGAAATCACTTGATCATGAAAGCTCAAAAGTCGGCTTAGAAATGAATATAAGCAAAACTAAAATAATGACTAACTCCAACAAAAGGCCTATTGTGATACAAGGCAACAACATACAATGTATCAATGACTATATATACTTGGGCAAGCAGCTATCGTTTATCAAATCCAGTAATGAAGAAGAGGTAACTAGGAGGATAAACGTAACCTGGAATATATTTTGGTCATTAAGAGAAATTCTAAAAGGAAATTATAACTTGCACTTGAAAAAGATTGTATTCGATACATGCCTTTTACCATGCCTACTGTACGGTTGCCAAACTTGGGTATTTACAAATAAAGTAAAACAGAAAATCATATGTACCCAGAGAGCGATGGAAAGGAGTGTGTTGCATATCAGAAAAATTCATAAAGTGAAGAGCGAATACATTAGACAAAAAACAAAATTTAACGACGCTCTAAAACATGCACTCACTCTAAAATGGAAATGGGCTGGTTACATCTCACGTTACACAGACAAAAGATGGACCATAGAAACCACACAATGGAAAGGCCCCAAAGGAAAAAGAAATGTTGGTAGACCAATAACACGGTGGGCTGATGATATAACAAACACGACGGGAAACGATTGGATTAACTTAGGCAAGGACAGAGAGTCATGGAAGAGGCTGGAGGAGGCCTTTACCCAAGATGGGATCCATATTTCAAATAAGTAAATAATACATACCCATAACACATTGGTTAAATGCCAATTATTAAAAATAATAAATAATTTAAAAAAAAATTATTAATTTAAACTATTAATTCTCAATGTATCATTCAATTCTCTTTAAAAAAAAAAAAAAAAAAAAAAATTTGATAGTAAATTCTAATTTAATGGTAATATTATATTCAATTTTGTTTTGTATAGTAATGAACAAAATTATTTTAATATTTTCTTATTCAATGAACAATTTTTATTTAATTATTAATAATGAAATAATCCATTTTAAATAAATATTTAATATATTATTAACTAATGAACTAAATTTTTTTAGGCATGCGAATAAATGATAATATTATTATTTCTACTGTTTTACAACTTCAATGAATTATTGTTTGAATTACAGTGATGATTATGCATGGAATGTAAAGCTATATAATAATTATTAATTATACCTATAACACTAACATAAATTTAAGCAAACTACTAACAACATTTGAAATGTAACTATGAAATATGGAATAAATGGCTTATTATATTATATTATTATTTATATTATATCACTATAGTGCACTAACTAAGAAAGAACAAAAGTACCAAAAAATAAAAAACTGCCAAATAAAACTGCTTATCAAAATGCCGTCTTTCTCTTTAACGCTGCGACATGAATACTTTCTACTTAATGCTGGTAGCATAATTTATCACTACAGTAAATGGGACAGTGCTAACATTTCCTCTAGTAATATAAAACTGTTTATATACAAAACATTTTTGCGGGATTTAGCGCGTGTCTGTTATGGTGGGACAGAATGCGTAGTGGTGAAGGGTGTGTATTGTGGATTAGGCTTATATTTACAACAATGATACTCTGTTAGTGATAAATGATCCCTACTTTTAAGATATGCTATTTCAGATCAAGTTAAGTTTAGTTTTTTTTTTGGGACAAGCCTGCTACACTATCTCCATACACAAAAACTCTTGAAACGGCTTTCGTAAATGCTTCGGCTTGAATAAATAGTACAAACCATGAGAAAAGCGCCAAGATAACGTAACGGACGTTTCACGCAGAAGGCCCTACGTCTGACGAAACAGCAGTTGCGAGCAGTCAGCAAGGTAGTCAGCAACACGAATGCGTTGCTGGCCTTCCTCGAGGAGTTGGGATGGATCGAGTGAGGAAGTTGGTTCTAGGTTAATTCCCACCCGTACGCAAAATACGCGCTTGGTCGTGGAGTTGCGGAAACCGCCCTATTATTTATTTTTACCGTGTACCGTTTGTGCCGGGTGGAAAATCCTCATTAGATGTCCTCCGCCCTGGGGAGGGCGGGGGGGTTTGCATCCATCTCGCACCTACGCTGGGGGTCGCGGGAACAACGATACTTCCGCAACCCCCGGCTGGTGCCGGCCTGCCTCTGCGGGCCACGACCTCGGGTTGTAGGGGGGGAGTGAGGTGTTGGACCCCCCTCCCCCCGCGACGTCTAAGAGGGGCGCGCGTGGAAAACTACGTGCCACCACCTTGGGTCCTTATGTGTGGGAGGCGATGGACCCAACCTAACCTAACCTAGGACATAGGCTACTTTTCATCCCGGTATAATGTTCCTTTGGGTTAAGAAAACACTTTTCACGCGAGCGAAGCCGCTGGCAGAAGCTAGTTGAATATAATTTTTTGTGCACCAAATTAGTTACTAACCTGCACTTTAATTACTTGAATTCAAAGAATGGAGCAAGTCTAGTTTGCTAGTATTCAATGCTTCATATGTTCAAAAGTCCGTCAACTAAAAAGAAAAACCACGCAATGAATACTGTTAAATTATCAAAATACAAGAGAGCATGTGTGCTTCAAGCTTTCAAAACACTTACGCAATTGGGCTGCAGGTTTTTGCCGCATTTAGTATTGTGGCAAAGAAAATAAAGTCTTAGAAATGCCTAGTTTAAGCCAGCACAGGAACATACCAAAGTAGTAACTCATTTAAAAAAAACATACATATTCGTCATATTAAAAGAGTCCGGCTTTCATTACATAATTTACCAAACATAACACGGACTAACATTTGATTACAAATCAAAATAATTAGATAATAAGGCTATTTCAATAGCAAATAGCACGAAACTAATTAAGTCATGCCCACTGTTCATAAAAGCCTGATTTTGCTTTCGGGTTGATTTACTCGAAAACCCTCTAAAAGTAAAATAATTATGGACTAGTTGCCGCCCGCGGTTCCGCCCACGTATAATTAGTACTTCCTCTACTATCTTTATAAATAATAGCCAATGTGTTAATGTAAATTTTATTCAAAACCGATTCAGTAGGTTTCACGTGCTAGAGTTACAGAACATCCATCCATCCATCCTCACAAGCTTTCGAGTTAATAGTATTTTTTATTAGCACTCTACTAGTTTTTGCCAGCGTCTTCCCCCGTTCGAAAACTCGAAAATATCCCACGGGTACGTTCTACAGAGATAAATTGATTCCTATGTACTAATTCAGGAAGTGGTCTATCTTTACTCCACATCTAAATCCGTTCAACACATCACACATCACATCATCAGCCTATTAATGTTCCCACTGCTGGGACACAGGCCTCCTCCCTGTGAGAGGGAATCCGTTTAACATCTGAGGCAAAATTGATTATCAAACATCTAAACAACCAGACTTTCACATCAATTAAAGGAAAAGTAACAAATTATTACAATCATATCATTTAATATCAGTTAATTGGATTTACTTAATACAGTTGCTTATTATTGCAAACTCATTAAACTGGCCCGAGGATATTAATTTTAATCGGCAGGTAAAACAATTATTGTAGCGGCCTAGTTTTTGTATCGGTGGTAAATGAGAAGCCTTTATGCTATAATTATTGTACTAATATAATAAACAAAAAATAATTTAAATCATAATTCACCGAACCTAAATTTTTTGCTTTAGACCAACATTTTCATGACTTTTATGGCAGGTACGATGCTGATTTTTTATGTAATAAAATACTACTCATGAAGATTCAGTTGCAAAAGAAATCTCGACCGAGAATTCTACCTTTTTTTAAGTTGGTCAGTATAAGTTTACAAGTATGTTAATCAGTTTTAATAAATTCGTAGCACTTGCCTACGGCGTAGTACATGCCTACGCAGCTTGTAGCGAGAATTAAATTAGTTGCAGGCAATTATGCACTTCTGCGCGCATATGGTACAGTATGCTTTATTAATTAAAACCACTGCGTTCATTTATTTTGCTGCAAATATGAAATATAATGCTATATTGTTTGCTTTATTTCATTTAAGGTTTTTTATTATTAATAAACTAATTAAAGTAACAAAAAAATACCTGTTCCAACTAGAATAGTTCTAATTTTATGAAAACATAAAGGTCATTATAATATTATGCTGTAGGCCTATTATAATAACATTATATTCTCAGCCAAATTGTCAACCATTTTTACAACTTTAACAACTAGTTTAAAAAACTCAAAATCTATGGCATCTTTTATCAGTACCATCATTGATCGAAGAGTACCACTCAAAAAGTTGTATAAAATTACAATAAAAAAAACCGGCCAAGTGCGAGTCGGAATCGTGCACGAAGGGTTCCGTACTTGGTAAATTGCGGTTTACGATTTATGACGTATTAAAAAAAAACTACTTACTAGATCTCGTTCAAACCAATTTTCGGTGGTAGTTTACATGGTAATGTACATCATATAATAATTCTGACTTACTTATGCTGCACAAAATTATAAATGGTTCCATAGATGCGCAATTGATTAACTATTTAAGCTTTAGGACTAGCCAACGTAGCAAGCGACATCATTGCATTTTTCAATTGCCTACATCTACCTTAAATACTACCTTTAATTGCCCCCTAACACGTATGGCAAGGCTATATAATGAAAGGTCAAATTTGACAGATTACCCTATCGATATTTTCTCTATGAGTTTCGCTTCATACAGACGTTCCCTATATAAACAGTGCGAACAATGTACGTCTATATAGCTCAATTTGTACTGTACTTGTAGTGTTCTAGATATAAGTCTACTGGATACACTTTTCATTTTATTTTTTACTTTGTCTCCAATATTCATTGTGTCAATGTCATGCATACCTGTTATTTGCATGGTTACTGAAATGCTGATTTTAGATGCTATTTTAATTGAATTGTAAGTGACAGTGCTGTTGGTGTGCTTATTTTAAATAAATAAATAAATAAATAAATATATTTTTTTTAGTTTTATCATTCTCTTATTTTAGAAGTCAAAGGGGGGGACACACACATTTTACGACTTTGGAAGTTTCTCTCTCGCAAACTATTCAGTTTAGAAAAAAATGATATTAGAAACCTCAATATCATTTTGGAAGACCTATCCATAGATACCCCACACGTATGCGTTCGACGGAAAAAAAAATAGTTTCAGTTTCAAGTATGGGGACCCCCAAAAATTTATTGTTTTTTTTCTATTTTTGAGTGAAAATCTTAATGCGGTTTACAGAATACATCTACTCACCAAGTTTCAACAGCATAGTTCTTATAGTTTCGGAAAAAAGTGGCTGTGACATACGGACGGATAGACAGACAGACAGACATGACGAATCTATAAGGGTTCCGTTTTTTGCCATTTGGCTACGGAACCCTAAAAAAGAGAAATGAATATGACCATTATAGGGAAATTATTTGATACTTGTATCCTACCAGTAGGTACTCACTTACGGATGTCAAACCTGGGCAACGACTAAAACCCCATATAATAACAAATATATATAACAGAAAAGTAGAAACGTGCCAAAATGCAATGGAAAGGAGTATGTTGGGGAAGAGACTATCCGATAAAATAAGAACCGAAGATATAAAGAAATACACAAGAACAAAGGATATTACTGTAACTCTAAGAAAGCTCAAATAGAAATGGACAGGAGATACAATCAGAGGAAAAGAAAAATGGTCAAAAACAATTATGTACTGGTTTACAAGTCACAAGAAACGAAAATGGGGTAGGCCATTCAGAAGATGGGCAGATGAGATAAAGACGGTAGCAGGCGCTACATGGACAAGAGTCGCTAGGGATAGGGAGAAATTGCCTTTGTCAAAGGAGGGCACACAGACGGAAATGTCGAAGAAATTAGAAAACTTAAATTATAAACTTACATATGTAAACTAAATTGTATACAAAATAACCAACCAATGTACTTTTTTATACCATCAGTGGTGTCTCATCCCATACAAAGAAACCGTGCCGACGTACTGTACTGACGCAGATAATATAATACTAGCATAGTACTGATTATTTTTTGTACATCGATCGCGTTCGGTTCCGTTCCACGGATATAGATGGTAATATCGCCGTGGAATGGAACCGAACACGATCGATTCACAAAAAATAATCGGTATAATCAGATGAAAAACGCTAGTTACGTTGGCATGGGATGAGGCATCTGTATGCTAGTATTATATGTTCTGTGCTCGCATATGTCGGGTAATGGGAGCGACTGACTGTTTTTTGCAAAATCGTTATTGTTTCTTAATACATGACTGTAATTGATAATAACTGTGATTAAAACATACTTTACTAATCAGCGTAAGGTAGAGTTCCTAATTAAAAATTACAAGAATGTTAACAAATGTGTGTTTTATCATATTATTTTCTTAGTAGGCTCCACACATTACTGCCCAAATAATCATAATAATATTTGAATTATTTTTAAATAATAACATTTAAAATAAAATAAATGATTACAAAACATTTGAAAAAAACACGGAAAATGGTTTCATACGTTCCGCTGATGTCATGTCAGAGTTGTTGCTTAGCTCGATAGATGGCGTTGGGATCGAATTAGATGGCGCTATCGTTTGGTACAACGCGTAACATATAGCGGTCGAAGTGTGATGATTTCAACAATCACAAACAGAAAAAGTTCGAAGAACTTAAATTTTTGGAACAGATCGGGCCCTTTGGTTCGATCTTTAGAGGAACTGAAATGAAGCAAAGCAACGTTACAGTGGCGGGTATTACTTTAAGTTTAATTTAACATAAATTAAGTCATAAACAATTATACAAATAGGCTCGGGCACGGTAAAGATATCTAACAGTAATGTTACTCTGCCCTGACCTTGAAATAAGTGCCTACAAGCGCTCGTCACCTGAACACGCGTTAGGGCCGCCCCCCTCTACCTACTTGAGTTTCTTTCTAGTTTCGTAATTGTAAATATCTCAGATTCTTCTCTCTAATCTGAGGTAAATATTATACTTTTTTTATTAAACTTATTTTAAATCTTACTAGGTATGTACCTACCATTTATTAATCTCCTAAGTAATCATTTCATAATGATATTTATTTTGTCTAATTATATAATATATGAAGAAGCTAAGTACATAAGTAAGTAGTTAGCCTAGCCTAGGAAATTACCTACTAGTTTTTTTTTAAACCAAGCCTGTGCCCGAGCGTAGGTAGGTAGGTGATTCATGTGTGACTTTATCACCCTATCCACTTATTTATATTTATTAATCCAGGTATTTTACTCGGTGGAAAAAGTGAAATACCTACCTAATAAAAAAAGAAACAAATTATATATTATTAGTTTAGGTATTTTTTATTTTATTGTCTTGCCTTTCGGAGGTTCCAGGTAATTTAAAAAATGTTATCTCTGCGTGCGTTAAAGAAGAATTCAAGCAACCAAAAACAGCCCAATATAGGCTGTATTGCTCTCTGACATATTAAGTAAGTACTTGTAAATATTTCAATAAAATATTCACAAATCGCACGCTTACTACTTACAAAACCAGCACACAGTTCGTTCGTCACAGCGGCGCGCGGTCTTAGCAGAGCTCAGATCAAGTAAAAAACCGGCCAAGTGCGAGTCGGACTCGCGCACGAAGGGTTCCGTACTTGGTAAATTGAGGTTTACGATTTATGACGTATTAAAAAAAAACTACTGACTAGATCTCGTTCAAACCAATTTTCGCTGGCAGTTTACATAGTAATGTAAATCATATATTTTTTTCAGTTTTATCATGCTCTTATTTTAGAAGTTACAGGGGGGGGACACACATTTTACCACTTTGGAAGAGTCTCTCGCGCAAACTATTCAGTTTAGAAAAAAATGATATTAGAAACCTCTATATCATTTTTGAAGACCTATCCATAGATACCCAACACGTATGGATTTGATGAAAAAAAATATTTTTAGTTTTAGTTTCAAGTATGGGAACCCCAAAATTTATTGTTTTATTTTTATTTTTGTGTAAAAATCTTAATGCGGTTCACAGAATACATCTACTTACCAAGTTTAAACAGCATAGTTCTTATAGTTTCGGAAAAAAGTGGCTGTGACATACGGACGGACAGACAGACAGACAGACAGACAGACATGACGAATCTATAAGGGTTCCGTTTTTTGCCATTTGGCTACGGAACCCTAAAAACACGTCGTCTTGGCTTGCAAGAAAGTATTGTTCAACGTTAATTTTAAAAGCTGAAATATGGGCGACCCTTAAAAAAATAGATAAGTTATTTGTGACTACAAATTGATCGTTCCTTGAATTTTGATAAATGGAAATTATCGTAAAATGTTGAAGTTACAGAAATTATTATTTTAGATTTTAAATCTCTGATATTTTAAAATAATAGACCTCTTATTACGTTATTTAAGTTTTATGGGTAACATATATAAGGTTCCGTTCCTCCAAAGGAACCCTGGATCTCTTCGTTGTCTGTCTGTAAGACCTCCTGTTCCTCAGGAACGCCCACGCGTTTCGGAGAAAAAAGGTCTGGGTAGAGAAGGAGTGATCATCATCATCATCATATCAGCCGAAAGACGTCCACTGCTGGATATAGGCCTCCCCGAAGCGTCACCACGTTGACCTGTCCCGTGCGTCCCGCATCCAGTGAATCCCCGCAACCTTCACCAGGTAATCGGTCCACCTGGTGGGAGGCCTTCCAACGCAACGTCTGCCTTTTCACAGTCGCCACTCCAGAACTTTTCTGCTCCATCGGCCATCCGTTCTGGGAGCAATTGGTCCTGCCCACTGCCACTTCAGTTTGGAAAATTCTTCGGGCTATGTCGGTAACCCTGGTTCTCTTGCAGATCTCTACATTTCTGATTCGATTCACCGAGCATAGTCCTCTCCATTGCCCTTTGGGTGACTGTAAGCTTTCTGATGAGGCCCATTGTGAGCGACCACGTCTCAGAGCCATAGGCTATTGTCTTGAGACACTGTGATAAGTTTGAGGAGAAGATACCGCTCAATTTCTCCAACGCTGCCCAGCCAAGTCGGATTCGACGGTTGACCTCTTTCTCGAAGTTGGCTCTACCCAACTGGATTGTTTGTCCCAGGTAGACATAGTCATCCACAACTTCGAGTGTCTCCGACCTTGATCGGAGTGAGTGCAACATGGACATTCAACATCACCTTGGTTTTGTCCATGTTCATCTTAAGACCCACTCTTTCGGAAGCACTACTGAGGTCATCGAGCATTGTAATGAGGTCCGCCATGGTCTCAGCAATGACAACTTTATCGTCGGCAAACCGAAGGTGAGTGATGTACTGCGCCATTGACGTTGCTGCCTAGCTCTCTTCAGTCAAAAACCTTGAAGACATCCTCCTGTGTAGCGGTGAACAGTTTCGGAGATATGACGTCTCCCAGTCTCAAATCTCGCTGCAAGTGAAGTTAAACTGACATAGTGGCTTTTTTATACAAACACTTCAACACTTCGATGTACTAGTAGTCGATTTGGCACCGTTGGAGAGACTGAAGTTTAGGTCCGGAGTCTTCGCGTGTTGTATGTTGCCAGGTATAGTTGTCGGTTTTTATTGGGATAGCCGGTTCCACTCCGGGGATCCTTCGCAAGCCTTGCTACGCCATCGCCTCGACCAGTACCATAGTCGGTGGTAGACGGGCTGGCGGGCACTCAGGGCCGTTTTTTTGGTTTTGGGGCGTTTGCCGTAATCACCACGCTTGGCAGGTGAGTTGGTGATCGCAGATTTTCTTTTGATTTTCGATTGATTTTTAATATTCATTTCAACTTGATACTTACATATGTATCAAGTTGATATTAATAACAAATATTCAAGTCTGCAATCCCTTGGAGCTGTGAAAAAAAAAAACTTCTGAATCTGGAATTCTGGCAATAGCGGCATATTTCGACACTTGTAAGGGAATCTAAACCTGTAGGGTACATCCCGAAATTGAAGAAATTTCAGCTTGATACCTCCACGCGTTCCTGAGAAAAATAGTCTTGACAGACAGACGGACGGACAACAAAGTGATCCTATAAGGGTTCCGTTTTTTCGTTTCGAGGTACGGAACCCTAAAAAGATTATTATCTTATTTGCAGTAGGCAAACTGACCACGACCTATGTCGATGGGATGGGGACAACAGTGTTCCAAAGTTAATTTTGTCGGTCAATCCAGTTTATCTTTTCGTTAGAGCTGTTTGGTATTTTTTATTGTTTATGAACTTCACTAATGTTACATAATTATTTTGGTGAATGTAGGTGTTTGTTCAGCACATTTTGTTCGGCTTTTTTTAGAATAGACACGTAAAGAGAAGAAGAAGCGGGCTTAAAATAAGTTCGTGATGTTGAACACAGCGGTCCGAGATTCATCTATGCCTCACAAAACATGGTCCCGGGTGTTATTTGTAGTGGTTTAACTGTCGTTACGGATACATAATAATAATAATAAAATATTTTATTAAAAGGTTACTTAAACCCCACATTACAAATAAAAAATAAATCAAAATTCATGTCATTATAAAAAGAACAGACAGAATACTGAATAACACGCTGTGCTCCAAAACGGACATAATAGACGTGGTTAAAAAGCTGCTACGCTCAAATGGGCCAATGTCATTGCGGCTCGCGTAAGTCGCATGCAAATTGACCGCTGAGCAAGTCTCCACAAAGGATTCTGAAGATAGAATGCGCCACTGTCGAGGTTGGCCTAGAAATAGGTGGCAAGATGATTTGGACGCGTACCATGAGCGCTGGTTCGAGACTGTGCGGGAAAAGAATGTCTGGAAGGACTTGTGTATGGTCTTTACCCAGCAGCCCCACTGCTTCCACTGTTCCAGCAATGGTTAGGCAAATACTATAAAATATATGATGATGAATAATCAGGTGAGATAGTGGTCAAGCGCGAGCCTATAGACTATAAAAAACGGCCAAAGGCACGAAGGGTTCCGTACTTGGTAAATAGTGGTTTACGATTTATGACGTATTAAAAAAAACTACGTACTAGATCTCGTTCAAACCAATTTTCGTTGGAAGTTTACATGGTAATGTACATTATATTTTTTTTTTAGTTTTATCATTCTCTTATTTTAGAAGTTACAGGGGGGGTGGACACATTTTACCACTTTGGAAGTGTCTCTCGCGCAAACTATTCAGTTTAGAAAAAAATTATATTAGAAACCTCAATATCATTTTTGAAGACCTATCCAAAGATACCCTAGACGTATGGGGTTGATGAATAAAAATCATTTTAGTTTCAGTTTCAAGTATGGGAACCCCCAAAATTTATTGTTTTTTTTATATTTTTGTATGAAAATCTTAATGCGGTTCACATAATACATCTTATTACTAAGTTTCAACAGCATAGTTCTTATAGTTTCGGAAAAAAGTGGCTGTGACATACGGACGGACAGACAGACAGACAGACGGACAGACATGACGAATCTATAAGGGTTCCGTTTTTTGCCATTTGGCTACGGAACCCTAAAAACTAGGTTTCATCGTAGTTCGAGTTTTTACAGATAACAAACAATAGCAACAAATTGTTTTAGCCGTTCTCTAGTGATAAGCTTTCCAACACTTACAGCATTTTTATTTATACACGTAGATAAAGTTTACATGACCGTGTTTTTTTGCGCCCCGTCTATTTGTTTGTAAAATTTATTAAACAGAAAAAACGGCACCATGTGACCTTACCACTAGGCTGCTGTAAGTATATCAAAACCCAGTAAGTGCCTCGAAACTATTACCTATATAAAACAAAAAACTTAAAAAAAAATAATACTACCGACTGCCAAATAAAATAAGAAAATTTTTTTTTTTCACTTTTTAGTTGTATTTACATAATAGGCAAGTTGTTTAGTAAGGTACGAGAAACTTGAACATAACCGGTGAAATGAGAGTGTACCAAGGTGAACTATACTCATCTGCGTACCCCTTTAGAGCGTACTGGCGTGATGTTATTTAATGAAATGGTATAAACATAAACAGACATGCGATTGCAGAAATCCCGAGAGATTTGCCGTTATTCATTGAAGAGTTATGTTGTATATCTCCGAAGTTCTTCATCAGATCTTCACCAATTTAAAATTGGACCAATTTCGGAACATACACATTCAAACAACAAAAAAAGAGTTTTCAAAATCAAAATTGACGAAGATATCGGCGAATATATACAAAAAAAAAACATGATGTCGAACATAGAACCTCCTCCTTTTTGGAAAAATGTTAAAAAATATAATTATGTTTTGAAGTAGCGGGTCTAGCTGACCAAATATTCATGGAAATTAATGTTGTACTTTGTCATTTGTTACAACTAAATGACATAATAATATTTCAAGAGAGTACTAAGCAAGGAATATGTACCTATGAATAGTGCAAATAATATTAATAGTGTCCTAAATTATATAGGCTTATTTAAACACGCCAAAAAAAGACAATTCAATTTGCTAATTTAAGGTGTTTTTACAATTTGATGGGACCTATTGTAAATAATGATAAAATTTATTAATTAAAACACCAAATCACAATTAAAATTTAAAGTTTCCAGGTTTACATTACACAGTCCATTTCAGTATTGTCAAACTCATTATAATATAAATAAATAAAGTTATCTGGCTATGAAATCATTATTAAAAAAAACACCTACTGTATTTTTTATAGGGCATAGAACCAGACAATACTTTTAATATATTCAACTCGCACGGCAAAGGCTTGTATGACACATGCCAGATTACCTACCTATTTTAGTGATTATTATTATCGCAGCAATAATGTGACCTTCATAGGCAAAATAATAGTGAACGGTCTGATGTTAGATGCTAGCCACCAGCTTAAAATAAGAACTTGGTAATGTTTTTGTAAAAACCATCGGAAGAGCCCGTTTATGATGAGGGACCTCTGTGGTCGATTGTGTTTATTTAATTTTCAAATACTTTTCGCTCCAATTTAAGTTTGCGGCCCTAAGTTATCGATGACAGTGGGCGTGGCTTAAAACCTCAGATGTCGATTGTCAACTGTTTGTATTCAGGGCCTTAATGTGCCACGTAAACAAAAAAATAGGACAGTACATTGCGTTGAAATATCGTGTGACGTCACGGTAACTTTATACTGACAAAATAACGTCACAAGCCACTGCTCCTAAACTTTTATGCTTTTAATTTGTCAATTTATATCACACTAATCACACAACTTTTATGCTTTAAATTTGTCAATTTATATCACACTAATCACACAATATTATAAAGGTGAAAGTTTGTGAGTGTGTGTTTGTATGCTTGTTACTTCTTCCCGCTAAAACGTCTGGACGAAATTTGGCACAAAGATTAGATTATATGCTATTCCTGACTATAGTCAGGAATAGCATATAGGATACGTTTTATCCCGGTATAATATTCCCTTGAAATGATAAAATACTTTTTTCACGGGCGGAACCGCTGGCAGAAGCTAGTTTATTTGATAAAGCTAAAATACTGGTCCAATATTATTTGATGATATCACTGACGGACTAAATATAATTATCGTTTTGCTACTCAGGAAACATCCCTATTATAGAAACAATAGAATCGCCATTGTGTTACATGTTGTGTGGATACACGTTTCGGCAACTCATGGGGTTAATTCTAATATTTTTGTATACACTTAAGCATTTGTAACAAGCAGGATTTGAATCTGTGACTGAGTAATTAGGGTCACTAGGCAACGGACAAGTTGACACTAAATTGTACTAAAACTCAAAGATTTAAGTTGGTGGGTAAAAAATTGCCAAGTCGATTAAATCAAACATTTAATATGATACTATGGGTGCTGTAATGACTGATGTTTACCAAAACAACACCAATTGCACATGGCTGAACGGATTCTAGTTAAAAAAACAAACAGTAACTGAAAATAAAAAGACCACGTTATGGCTTCAACTGAACTTTAATTATTAAGTAAATCACGTCATTAAACACAACAAATAATATAAAAAACGTACAAATATATGGCAGTGTGGGTCAAGTAACAATGAGAAATAAGAAGTGAGCGCGTTTGATAATCAGCACTACACTCCTGCGTCATTGTAACCGTGCAGGCGTGTACTATGACATCTTAAAACCGTCAAGATACCGGTGTGAGGGAGAGACAGAAATACAAGGCGATAGCACTATCTCTTTTCCACAGCGGAATCATGATGGCATTGGTATATTGTAGTACAGCCCCTGTTCATTCCTTAATCGTTATCAGAGTCCCAGATCATAGTAACAGATGTACAATCAATAAATCAAAATCAATTGATCATTCATCTACGCGTCGCCATTGTTAGTTTATCTCCTGGCAGGCTTGGGGATAACTTCCCCCTTCGGGTGGAAGCCGGTCTCGTCAGCCACGAAGTTGATTGTCACGGGGGAACCGTCTTCGTTTAAGTAGCTGTAGGAGCCGCGGACGACGATGACTTCATGAGTTTTGTTCTCGTCATCCACAACTGACTTCCGTTCTCCAACTTCTTCGCGGGTGATCTTATTCTCGGTTTCAAATCTGTTGGTATTTATTACACAAAATCAGAATCAGAATCTTTATTTATAAACATAGGTGGTGTCTAAATAAGGTAAATGTCCTTTGTTTGGTATTGTTCGTCAAATCGTTGAGCTCCTTAAATTCTAAGTTAAGCTGTACAAATGCGTGCACTGACTGGACAGGTCCACTCAATCTGGCTAGTTCTTTCCTCAAAAGATGACACCAACCTACATGGTCTTCATATGATGTAATCAAGATTATGTCTGGACTGTAAAAGAGACTATGACCTCTGAGTTTGTTTCGGCCTTTCTTCATCATTTATCAATACTAAGTTTCTTACATCACGCACAATACAACAAACACAGGTTAATAACATTTTCTGTTTTAGGGCAGTCTGTGGTTTCGCTTGTATTATGTAGATAGTACAAACAAGCTGTTTGATTCATGATTATTTACCGATTATTTGTAAAACTTCAAAACATTAAAGTATTCTTGCTAGGTTACTCATGGTGCACTTAAGGCGTATATATACGTATGCCCCAATGTTAACGCAGTACTGGCCTTGCATCCGCTTGGAACCAGGATATCAATATTGAACCTTGTTTCGACAGTTTTGTTTGCAAAATATTCTTTGATTTACAATATGCTATTTCAGTTTAGAAGAATTTCTAGGCCTCAATTTTTCTGTGTAAAAATATTTTTATTTATCGTTTTGGAAAGTATCCAAAAGCAGCGAAAAAATATCGCGTTGTTAATTATTTTTTTAAGGAAAAACTATTAGTTACACGAAAAAACGAAAAATCTAATTTTTCACAAATAATGTACATGAATCAATAATAAATAAATATTTTATTCAAACCTTTTAACCTAATAAGGAGTATGGTTTAGAAAGTAACCGTTTTACGGCAGTAAAGCGATGGAAGGCCCTTAAGACGTTTTCCGTAATATAAAAACGGTGTCAATAAGGATGTGCAATATTGATCATTGTGTTCATTGTCATAGAATATTAATTTAAATTATATTTTGTATTTGGAATCCAGCATTGTCTGCTTACCGAAAAAAGTACTGAGCAAAATTCTATTTCAAAAACATATAATATACGAATTATTTCGGTTACAGGAGCTTATTTTAAATGAAATTAAAAATACCAAATACAAAAAAAAAACTTCAAGCAGATATTACAATGGTGGCATGTCATTGAAATCACAGCGAGATGGGTATATCTATAAAAAGTTTGCTAACGTAATATATATTTAAGCAGAATTCTACCTAATTGTATACGAATGTCGTTTCGGGTAGAATATGTTGGGCCAGGTTTCAATCTTCTTTACTGTAAATCCGAATAATAAATTTTGAAAAAAATAATAATTAATTACCCAAAGCTGTATGAACCCTCCGGTTGCTGTTCAAAGTTGGACCGGAGAATCTTGAAGGGCTCCTCAACGGGGAGGGCCACGGCAACGGCCACAAGGGCGAGGAAGACAACGATCATCTGAAAACCAAACGACCATTTACATTAAATCTCATCATCATCGGCCTTTTAATGTTCTCATTGCTTGGAAGAGACACAGGCCTCCACTCTGTGAGAGGGAATGGGACATAATCCAACACGTGGGCCCAGTGCGGGTTGGTGGCTCCCACATGTTTTCGAATTTTTGGTTCTAGGAATTACCGGTTTCCTCACAATGTTTTCCTTCACCGTTTTGAGAGCAGTGGTGATAAAATGTATTATATATGTGTTCTTGGAGTGTATTGTTTAATACAGTACTCAGGTGCATCCGGATGAACTGGAAGTTCCCCTATATAACTGGGCAAAGGATAGGCAGATTGGTTGCGTATTGTTAGATAACACCACAAAATTAAATAATGAGGTACTATGGGTCTTATCGAAATAATTGTGTAAATGTTCGGTATAAAAATGAGAAAACCAGCAAAGTGCGTGTCGGACTTTACACATTTAGGGTTCCGTACCAAAGCAGTGGCGTGCCGCCATCCGCATCCCTTTTGTTCATTGCATTTGACTGCAAAATCATGTTGGTTATAATAGGAAAAAAGTAGGACATATCAAAGAAAAATCTGATTTATCAATATAGTAACGTAATAATAAAAATATTTTTTTCTTTTTTTTAAAAATTGCTGACTTTGGTGGCTTGTCATTCCTTTTTTTTTCAATATTTAAAATTAAAAAAAAAAACAGTATTTATCTGCTCAACGATTTCTAAACAACGATACCCGTTACCCCGTTACCCGATGCGTCGGGAAGACCAAATTTTTTTTCTTTCACCCTTTTCCTGCTGTATGGGACAGTACTGGTCTTACTCTGACGTGTCAAAAGTATTATAGACTGCGCACACGCACAGCTTTAATATACAATGCGAAGCTAAACGAGAGACGAAGCTATGCAGGACGAAGAGCACTATTTCTTTTTCACAGCGTAATTAAATCATCTCTTACAAATACATAAAAGGCCATGGGCACTCCGATTCAAAAACTTCTACTTTCAACCAAAAAGTAATAGTGATAATTTAGATTAAAATGAAATCCATCTTTACCGACCTTTACATATTAACAGTGAAACTATAGAAGAGCTTACAATTACAATCAGGTACAATAAACGCAATTGGAAATTTGCAAGAAATATATTTGTTATTTGACCAGTTTATCGATAAAAATACTGAAATAGAATAATAAAACCGTATGAAAATTGATTCAAAAACGCACTTGATTTAGCAATTTTAAGAAATATAATATCTGTTCCTCTAAAAAAACAACGTTTACTATTATGGCACTTATGGGGATCGAGGTATCCGTCGTCAGATGGCACGTTGGAATACTCTTTCTTATTCTCAATATTGACGCTTTATAACTTTTTTTTTTATAGTATTGTATTGTTTAAGTATTTCATTAAACAAATAAAAAAAATATATATTACAATACAAGCAGTAGGAGTCGGAAGACGGGCGTCGCCGAGGGAAGCCTAGGAAACGTTGGCATGGCGACTTAGAATCGTTTACAGTAGATTAAAAGACATCGAGAGAAAACATCTGAAGTCTACGGGGAAGACCTTTGGTCAGCAGTGGGACAATAAATATTACACCAAAATTACAATATACAATTGTTATTAGTAATAGTAAAAAAAAATGTACATACCGATTTCATTTTGGTAAGTTTGTTCTGGTCCGGTGGCTGATGTGCAACTACTGATGCAGTAGATGCAACATAATCTTTTATACATTTCGGCGGCTCCTAACGTAATTTCAAAAGACTGCAATCATTCAATCTCGATATTCCGGATTCGGTCATGTGCACAGTCGCATGCGCTGGGTATACACACACATGCTCTATGAGTGTATTTGAGCATAATTATTATATTAGTGTGTTCCTCATGTCAAGAATTGAAGTATTCAAACTAAAATTATAAAGGGAAAAGTAACTCTGTCTGTCTATTGCGTTTTCATGCTTAAACAGATAAAACCGATATAGATGAAATTTGGCATGAAAGATAGTTTGAGACCTTGGGTAGGACATAGGATTTGTGTTTTTATCTCAGTAATGTGTTCCCTTAGGATGACAAAAAAATTTACGTGGGCAAAGCCGCGGGTGGAAACCAGTTCTGAATATATAGAGGTATGCCAGGACCAGTGACATTTGTGCTGCAGTTCGTTTAATCAAATCAAATACGCTCAGCATGGTTTTCGCCAGAAGTCGGACGTAAGGACGACATTTCCGATGTACCCGGAAGAAGAAAGGGTTTTCTTGGAAACCATTTCGGGAAAAAGGTACCTGCCTATTAGATATTCTTTTACGATGGAGATTAGAACTATACCATAGGTAGGTATACTTTACAAGTCCCCAGGGATATGCCCCAATAGGCGTTGCACAAAGGGGGTTCCGGGATGGTCTTTTAAGAAGTCACGGGCCTCTTTGCTGATAGTGATCACCGGGGTGGTTTTAGTAAGGTAAAATCCAACACTTCTTGGTATTTGCCCTGAAATTCTAAATGCAAAGTGCCTTCAAAATTTTGTACACAGACAGTTTATAACCTGAATGAACACGAATTATTTTACTTATAAACTCGGTATAATAATCCCTGATGATAAAACGCTTTTGACGCTTGCGAAGCCGCGGGCAGAAGCTAGTTTTATACATTTTTATTATTTGCATAAACTTATTTAATACTTGTGTTCAGACTCGAAATCCTTCTGAATACTAAATTAGTTTAAACTTTGAACTTTATATCTACCTACATAATTATAATGCCTTATGTATCAAAATCCAATTATTACTTAATAAAGGTTGAAACAAATAAGCAAAAATAAATAACATAACATCAAAGTCAAATCGCTTATTTCAATTAGACTATTAGTGTCATGCTCTGCCGCAGAGCCACCATGTTAGAAACCGATCTATTATATCTTAAAATGATGTACGCCAAACGTACATAATGTACGTAAACCGTTATAGCTGTACGTGCATTAGGTAATGATAAAATAGACATTGATTGTGGCTCTGCTGCAGAGCATACTCTCTAGCAGAGCCACTCATAACATGTACTCAGGCAAGATAAACGATACTGTTTTTTGATGAAAACTGTTGTACGAATAGTGTTTATTGCGTACGTGTTGCAAAATATCATTTTTAGACAGTAGTTTTATTTATTTTAACTTTACTAAAATGTTCATAGAAAGCGCTAGGTTATTTTGTGTACCTACTGTCTACGAGACCTCTAGACGACACCACCTGGGGTGTCTTTTCACCTTAATGAAGTTCTAAACTAATCATATACATTTACCGTAGTCGGCGGTGGAGTAGTTACTAAAAAAAAATTATGGACGATACCCCAGCGGTGTCGTTGACAATACTCGTACATAGGTTATTTTAGATCAGCAAAATACTCTTCTCATCAGAAAAATCAAAACACTTCTGTTTTTATGGTTTCTGGCCTAATTAAGACAAAAGAATGTTCATTCCATGAAAAAAAATCACATGATTGTACAGCTGGCAGTTTGGCCATTACAGTGAGCAAAAATTCAAAATTAGAATTTCATTTGTTTATCCTATAAATGAAATGATTCACTGTTTTGAGACAAATGTGTGTTTAGAGTTGGAGTACATTTCACCTTTGAAAACTAAAAATTTGCGCTTATCTTAAAACTTTTTGATCTGTATACTGTGTGTGTACTTGAGTTTGGGACGTCTGAAAAAGTTTTTTCTAAAACATATGGATACTTTGCCCGCAGAATCCGCCCAAGTGGTGGCATTGCTGGATTCTGGACTTAGTTAGCGTGTTATGGCTGAAAGATTACATCTAAGCCTGTCGTCTGTTCATAGAGTCTACAAACGCTATCGGGAGTCTGGTTTGTTCACGCGCCGTTCAAGATCTGGCAGAAATCAGGTCACTTCTGAGCGAGATGATCAATTTATTGTAACAACTTCTTTACGAAATCGACGCCTTAATGCAATGCGTAGGGTGGCTGTAAGTGACTCTACAATTAGAAGAAGGTTGAAGGAACGTGGACTGGTACCGCACAAGCCAGCAAATGGGCCGAAATTAACTGCAGACCTTCGAAGAGCGCGCCTTAAGTTTGCCCGTGAGCACCTAAATTGGTCATACCTCCAGTGGAACAAAGTCCTCTTTTCTGATGAGTGTAAAATTATGCTCCATTATGGAATGGCCAGCAAAAAGCCGGACATGAATCCGATTGAACATCCATGGGATGAATTAAAGAGACGAATTCTTGCAAGAGATCCTGCCCCAGAAACACTTAGCCAGCTGCAAAATGCAATCCAAGGGGAATGGAATGCAATGCCACAACATTTGACCGTCACTCTCATCTGATCGATGAAGAACCATATGGAAGCAGTAATAAGAGCCCGGGGAGGAAATACAAGTTATTAAATAAACGTCTCTTAGTTTTTTTTTTCATTTACGTGTGTTGTTTTATTAATTTCCGTCATACTCCATACTGGGTAAAAATTACTTGTTAAACAAAATACGAAACCTATGAAAATTTAATTTTGAATTTAGAACATTAACATTAGGATTTGAAAACCTCTTATTATTAACTATTAAACGACATTTGACATCTATATATATATAAAAATCAATTGTTGTTTGTTAGTCTCGCTAAAACTCAAAAACGGCTGGACCGATCTGAATAATTCTTTTTTTGTTATGTTCGACAGAATACAGGGAAGGTTTAAAAACAAAAAAAAATATGATTGGTTGGATAGGGTAGGTAGGGTACGCTAGGTTAGACAGGTTGGAAGGTAGGTAGGTAGGTAGGGTAGGGTAGGGTAGGGTAGGGTAGGGTAGGGTAGGTAGGGTAGGGTAGGGTAGGATAGGGTAGGGTAGGTAGGTAGGGTAGGTAGGTAGTGTAGGGTAGGGTAGGGTATTTTTTTTTTTTTTTTTTTGGGCAGGTGTGGAAAATCCTCTTTGGACGCCCCAAACTGCCTCGCTCAGAACGAGCCAGCTTGGGCAGTGTCGGACTCACTGATGGTGCCTACCGACTAAAAACCACACCTGCCTCTAAATTATATTACCGATATTAATTTCGGCATTTCAAAACTTCTATAAATATGATCTGTGACCTTGGCTCATTAGCGAGAGAGAATCATATCGGAGGTGATCCAGTTCTCTCCCGCAGATGGGCCCGGTGTTTATTCTGAGTATGTTAGTGGTGTTAGTTGTTAGTATTTTTTTTTTCTTTTATATATATAGGTATATATTTTTATTTTTTTATTTTTTTTATTCTGCCCAACGAAGCTGTAACCTTAGGCTAAATTAGGTACATAATTAGAACCAAGAATCATCAATAAAAATCTAAAACATATATGTACAAATATGAATATTCTATAAAACTAAAATGCTGCATCGCTTAGTGGGGGTTGGGCGTTAAAATCTGTCGACCAACCCAACCTAATGTGAAAAGTATTAACATTATTTATATAAAGATTGACATACATTGTATATAAACTATTTTTATTAAACAAAACTATAATAAAATTATAATAAGATTGTCCATGCGATGCAGCAGTGTGGGTAATAGAGGTTTCTAAGGTAGGGTTGAGCCATTTGCCTTTGCCGCCCTGTACATAATAACACCCTCAGCAAAAGCCAAAAACAGGTCCCGGCAATCGTCGTCACCAACCAGTTCCCGGAAGTTCTCCAGCGAGCGACCCAGCCCCTGTTCGCAATCGAACCTTGCCCGCACAAATCGGGGGCAGTCACTTAATATGTGTTTAATTGTCTCAATTGTCTCGCTATCGCAAACACACGCTGGGTCACCCGCCAGCTTAAATCTAAAAAGGTACTCTCGTACGCCCCCGTGTCCTGTGAGGAGTTGGGCTCTTAAGTTGTTAGGAGGCCCTATCCTTTCCAGCACCCTATAAGCTTGCCTTACGTCTTCGAAGAAGAGCCGGATACCTCTGCCGCGATGTGTGTCAGCAGTAAACCGATCCTGCCACTTGTCAAGTGTCGCCTCCCTGATGGAGCGCTTTGCGAAGGACAGGGGGAAATCGTCATAAACGGGTCTGGTCTTGCGGTGCAGAGCCGCTTCCTTGGCGAGCTCGTCTGCCCTTTCATTGCCCGGTATCCCAATGTGGGCTCTCACCCAAAACAGGTGAATGTGCCTGCCCTAATTTGAACTAATTGTTGTCTTATCACTCAAATAAGATTTAACCAAACTTAACGCTGATTGACCTAGCCCGTAATACTTAAGTTTCAGAAGTAATGTTTCATGATTAACGCAATCAAACGCTTTCGACAGGTCGCAGAAGATACCTATGGCATCCTGCGACTCTACCCACGCATTAAATATGTGTTTTAATAGGGTGACACCAGCGTCAGTTGTCTAACGTCCTTTGGTGAAACCATACTGTTTATCATGCAAGATGTTATTCGTATTAAAATGAATGAGCATTTGATTTAGCATTATCTTTTCAAATACCTTGCTGAAAACCGGCAACACGGACACTGGTCTATAATTATTTGTCTTTACTGTCCCCGGATTTTAAAAGTGGAATAACCTTACTATATTTCATTAGATCCGGAAAGACTCCTTGATCCACACGCAAATTGAAAATCAAAGCCAAGTACGACGCTATAGTCTGAATAATGGAGGTACAAGCTTTGATGGACATTCCCCATAGATCTTCGGTCGGTTTTATCTTGATTTGCTTAAAAGCTTTTATTACTGTTATGGGGTTTATATGTGAAAAGTTAAATTCATTGGGGCAGGCTGAAACGTTCGCGTTTAATAATCCAAAAGCGAGCGAGTGCGAAGAATTTAAGGTTTTAATTGGGATGTTGGTAAAGAAATTTACAAATTCTTGATAAAGATTTATAAGATATATATATATAAGAATGGATATTCGGGTAAGTCGGTAGTTTTTTTTGTAAAAAAGTTTTTTTATTTATATTTTGTATGTAAAAATAGCTATTAATGTAGAATTTAAGGAAAAGTAATGGACTGTTTTCTTTTGTGAAATAAACATTGTCTATCTTATTTTATTATGTTTTTAATTTAATAGAAAGGCAGATTGTCTAGGAAATATTTTGCTGACCTAAAATAACCTATGTATTGACAACGACACCGCTGGGGTATCGTCCACATTTTTTTTTTGGTAACTACACCACCGCTGACTACGGTAAATGTATATGATTAGTTTAGAACTTTATTAAGGTGAAAAGTCACCCCAGGTGGTGTCGTCTAGAGGTCTCGTTGACAATAGGTACATAAAATAACCTAGCGCTTTCTATGAACATTTTAGTAAAGTTAAAATAAATAAAACTACTGTCTAAAAATGATATTTTGCAACACGTACGCAATAAACACTATTCGTACAACAGTTTTCATCAAAAAACAGTATCGTTTATCTTGCCTGAGTACATGTTATGAGTGGCTCTGCTAGAGAGTATGCTCTGCAGCAGAGCCACAATCAATGTCTATTTTATCATTACCTAATGCACGTACAGCTATAACGGTTTACGTACATTATGTACGTTTGGCGTACATCATTTTAAGATATAATAGATCGGTTTCTAACATGGTGGCTCTGCGGCAGAGCATGACACGACTATTAAGGTTCCCCTTGTCGATGGCACGAACTATTTTGTGCGCGACGTTAAAATGCAAGCTATCATATCCGACAACACGTGCGAAAGAGATATATACTATGATGAGCAGTAAGAAGCTAGTTCGCGTACGAATTAGCGCTTTTGCAAATTTGCATCGAAATGTACGATGATTTAGAACGAAAACGAGCTCGCGAAATTTTATAAACAGACCTTTGGGAGTCTACATATAATGAAAAACCGGCCAAGTGCAGAGTTCTTATAGTTTCGGCAAAAAGTGGCTGTGACATACGGATGGACAGACAGACAGACAGACATGATGAATCTATAAGGGTTCCGTTTTTTGGCTACGGAACCCTAAAAACGACTAAATGTATATTTTCAAAATAAAATTATTTGCATTGTTGAATTACTAATCTATGCCTGTATGGAAGCCGTTTTGCAATTTTCCTTTTTCTTATTGGTTTCCACCCAAAGATGCTTTAAAATTTGTGTTGAAATATGGAACTTTCGACGCTCATAACTTTCAAATATTTTATGTTGTTAATTTTGTGTTTCCATTCAAGGCTAGATAATGAGACAAATTGATATCAATTTTTATTTTGAACGTACATCGTCAAACAGAAGAAAAATCGACTAGTGTAACCTTAAGCGGCACTTTCTAATGTCAACACAATATCACCCCTGTATTCCCCGAAGGACAGAGGTATTCCTATAGTGCCCACATTTCAGTAATATTTCAGTTCTAAATTTTATAATAGAGCGTCTATCATATAAACGAGCCGAAATCCGATATCCCATAATATAAACGAGCATTTTGCCACCAACCGGGCACTAATCCAGACTCCGGGCTACAGCTGACCAGATTGTTTCCATCTGGAAAGCCAATAACAATTCGGCCAACTCAGGAATGGGAACCTAGGACCTTCATGTTCAGCAGTAACGCCTGCAATTACTAGACTAACGAGGCAAAAATAAATAAATAAAATGAAAATAGAAATAATAAACAAAGACGACGTAAGGTTTCCAACTTATTTTAAAGGTTAACCGCTAAAAACTGACCGGAGTCTAGAAACTTATTATTAGTTTTAAAATAAAAACAGGTTTAAATAGTTTAAAACATGTCCTGCGGTATGCACGACACGAATAAAAGTCATATGCTCTTAACCTTTCTAGAGGTCGGATTCTGATTTACCTACATATATCGTGAAATTATAGTTCAAGGTCGGTTTGTTTTTTACGACAGTCGGTTTGTTTTTAGTTAAGAGGATATATGAGTGTATTGCGAATTTTTTATCAACTACTAATTAAGCTAATGAAGATCGTGGGTTCGATCTGAGCGAGTACTTAAGTGATTATTTATAAATTCATATGAAAAGTTTGTCATGGATATATAGACAACGGTAAAGGACAACTTTGTGAGGTATTCGAGCAATTGTTCTTCCGGCGATCGATGATTATTTCGATCGTTCTTCATTCGTTCAAGGGATCTGATGAATCTGCCCTGACAGTAAAAGTAAAAGTGTGTCATGGTCTCTCAAATGCCTCTCTGAGTGTGGCACATGTGTGGGATCATTCGGTTCCCTTCACGATGGTTGAGCTGAGTGGTGCCAATCCATGCGTCATGTTCGTGAACGGGTGCCATCATTTGAGATTGGTCACAACTTGGCTGGCTCGGCCTGTTTTTATTAATGATTGTATTTTGGGGTTGTTTGTATTACTTTAGACGCTTTTACGTGCTCGTCTTTTTACATCATTCTCACATATGTGTAATTTTCCAACAAGACTGATGTATCCACTTGTAATCAGTGTCGTTTCGGCTTCTAGCGAGAACGGTCGCGTCACGCACGCTCTTACACAAGTCTGCGCTCGTGTACAAGTGCTGACGCCGCAACCTAATTCCGCCGCGTATTGCCCTCGCGGGCGGTGCAATGACCTAGACTTCTAAGTGAATCATGCATTATTATGAGAATTTGCGGTAAGTTATAATTTTTATAATTATAACTTGTAAACAATTATGGCTTCGCCGAATAAAATAGTCCTCAAAACTGATCTGGAACATCAGTTGTACACCCGGTACAAAGAGGAAGCTAAAGAGCGCCAAGAACTGCAGCAACTAGTACAAGTGCTCAGTAGCCAGGTAGAAGCCTTGCAACACCAGCTGAAACTTATCCAGGAACAAAATAATGTTACTTCAGAGAAGGAACATTCGACAAATGATAAGCCCCAGTCAACAGTCGAATATAAGACTGATGAAGAAGGTCCTCTTCATCAGTCTTATATTCGACTGTTGCCAGAGAAACTGAGTGGGTACGACAAAAAAGTAGAAAGAAGAGAAAGCTGAATGCTTCACTGTCTCCAGTATTGCAAGGAGCAAGCTCCATGGAACCTCAGGCTGGTACAAAGTCCGAGCAACCAAAAATAAAAAAACTACCACCACCTCCCCCAGTCATAGTAGAAAATATCAGAAACTACCAGAAGTTTTATGATCTTCTCTGGACTTGTTCAAATAAAGAGTCCTTTGTGGTCAAAATGATGAACGGGGATTCTGTCAAAGTAAACGCCAGGAACGAAGACTCCTACAGAGCGATTACTAAGTTATTATTAGAAAATAATTGTCTCTGGCACTCCTATGAGAACAAACAAGACAGACCAATTAGGGTCATAGCAAAAAATCTACACTCATCATGTATGCCAAATAGAATAGCTGAAGAATTAAATGCTAATGGCTTTAAAATCCAGGAAGTGGTAAACAAATTAAGTTGGAGGACTAAGGAACCTCTAAATATGTTTATGCTTTCCTTTCAAAAAGACGAAGATATAAATAAAATTTATAGTATTAAGACCATATTAGGTTGTAAAGTAGAAGTGCAGCCTTTAAAAACTTCCAAGCTAATACCACAGTGTAAGAGATGTCAAGCATATGGCCATACACAGAAATATTGCTCCAAGGAACCTAGATGTGTGAAGTGCACAGGTAAACACTTTACTAAAGACTGCACAAAACCTATAGCAGATAAACCCAAATGCGCTCACTGTGGTGAGCCACACCCAGCCAACTACAGAGGGTGTATGGTAGCCAAAGAATTGCAACAAGTGAAAAATAAAGCCATGAAAAAAAAAGTTACTACACCTGTCACTCAG
This sequence comes from Orthosia gothica, assembly GCA_949775005.1. NCBI lineage: Eukaryota > Metazoa > Arthropoda > Insecta > Lepidoptera > Noctuidae > Orthosia > Orthosia gothica. The sequence continues at coordinate 11,551,437 of OX459062.1, read as the reverse complement.
GCTCCTAGTGCTAAGAAAAATGTCAAAGAGTATCAAAGGGTATCAAAGAATGTGTCTTATGCGCAAGCTACGAAATCTCTTGAACCACAACCACCAGTGCACGGTTCACAACCCTCCACGTCAATAGACGCCGACACAAATGAAAATATAAATAAAATTTTGAATATTTTAACCTCATATGAACAAAGGTTAAAAAACCTAGAAAGTAGTGCTACGCAGCTACCTCGTATGACTCAAAAATGAAGAACACTCTAAAAATTATGGCGTGGAATGCAAACGGACTCCTAAAGCATCAAAACGAGCTACAGGCGGTCCTTGCAACAGAAAAAATTGATGTGTGCCTCATATCGGAGTCTCATTTCACAAGAGAATCGTATATACACCTTAACGGATATAAAATATATCATGCACTGCACCCTGTCAATACTGCGAGAGGGGGAAGCACACTTATAATAAGAGAGAACATCTACCATTACCTAGAACTTAAATATGAAGAAGAGTTCATACAAACTGTAGCCGTTAGGGTCAAAACTAAATATCATCACATTACCGTAGCAGCTATATACTGTCCACCAAAGCATGCTCTGAAAATAGAGCAGTACAGAAACCTGTTGAAACTTCTTGGCAACACGTTTATATTGGGAGGTGACCTTAACGCAAAACACATACGTTGGGGATCTAGACTAACCAACACTAAAGGAAGGGAATTGCTTAGTGCTATGCGAGAAATCAATTGCAATGCAATATCAACAGGAAAGCCTACTTACTGGCCTACTGATACCCAAAGAATTCCAGATCTGATCGACTTTTTCATATTTAAGAATCTGTCGGCTACATATCTTCACATACAGGAGGGATTTGATATGAACTCTGATCACTCGCCCATTATCTTAACTTTAAGTGAAACCATAATTCAGAAAGAAAGCAATCCAACTTTAGTGAATAAAAACACGGATTGGGATAGCTTCAAATTCGATTTAGACAATACGATTGACCTCAAAGTACCACTCAAAAATAATCAACAATTGGATAAAGAAGTGTCAAAATTTGTGACAGACATTCAAAACTGCGCTTGGGGAAATACACCTCTCTTGAAAAGAAAAGTTGCAAGTCATAGTTATCCGTTAGAAATAAGAAACCTCATAGCCATAAAGAGGGCTCAGAGGCAAAAATGGCAACAATCAAGATATCCACCTAAAACAATGCTAAATAGACTTACAAAAAGATTAAGTAAGGCAATACAGGAATATCATGATGATGCTACACATAATTACTTAAGCCAATTAACAAGTAGTGCAAAAACAGAACACTCACTGTGGAAAGCCACTAAACGTCTGAATAAGCCTATTGTTCATGCATCACCTATTAAACAAATAGATGGCAAATGGGCCATAAGCAACGAACAGAAAGCAAATATATTTGCAGAGCATTTACAACAAACTTTTCAAACAAGTGCTGAGGAAAGCTCTGAAAAAATAACACTAGATGTCACTCACCATGACGAGTTGAATATACGATTAGCTACGCCGAAAGAAGTGCAAAATATGATCAAAAACTTAGCCAAAAAGAAATCGCCTGGATACGACCTTATCACTGGAGAACTGCTTCAAAATCTGCCACGAAAAGCCATAGTAAAACTTACAACCCTTATAAATGCAACATTCCGATTGAAACACGTGCCTGATATCTGGAAAGTTGCTGAAGTAATAATCATCTCCAAACCCGGAAAATCGCCTCAGGAAGTAACATCATACAGACCTATATCTCTTTTACCAATCATTTCAAAATTATTTGAAAAACTACTTATAAGACGCATAAAACCAATAATAGAAGACAGAAAACTGATTCCCAATTACCAATTCGGTTTCAGAGAAAAACACTCCACGATAGACCAAGTACATAGAATTACCAACATTATAGAAAGAACCCTAGAAGAAAAAAAAGTCTGTTCTACAGTTTTTCTAGATGTAGCACAGGCATTTGATAAGGTTTGGCGATCTTTCCAAATAAAGGACTGTTAGCTAGAAAGAACCGGTCATATATTTATGAGAGATGATAAAAAACGAATAATGAATAATATTGTTTAAATTATAAATTTATAATGTTAATAACATCAAATAACGTTAAATAATTTTATAATATTGTGTTTAAGTTTTCGATCTCTAATAAAGAACTCGAAGGTTTAAGTTAAGAAAACTATCTATATTTATGGATTGTGTATTGTACATGTATTTGTTTAGTTTATTTAGTGACTATACTTTATAAAAGATAGCTCGATCTCTGCGACTGCTGTTAGTATCATTACAGTAACAATAGCACTTGACAGGCTAACAATAACTTAACAATAACGTATACGTCAGTTTGACATATATGTCGCAGAGATCAAGCTATCTTTTATGAAGTATAAGCATTTTAAATTATTAAGTGATTTTTAAGTTTTTGTTGTTCATTTGATGTACTGTCCTCATATATTTCTCTTCCTACGCAACTGAAGCTGTTAGACACCCCAATTATGGGTTAAGCTCGACTTTGTTCATAAACTGTTCTATAGTAAACTGTCTTATATTTCAAATCTTCATCTTATAACAAACTTAAAATATAAAGGTATCTTAATATGTAAGTATTGATCAAACATCCTACTTTTAGGGATGCATCTGTTCCTGTGACTGATCAGCTCGAGCTCCTAGGCATTGACTTAACATCCAGTCTCAACTTCGGTGCCTCCATTGATTCCAATGCTCAAATCGCGGCCTAAAAACTGGGCATCCTAAATAGAGTGTAGCGATACTTTACGCCTGGAAAGCTTTTAACTCTATACAAAGCGCAAGTCCGACCCTGCATGGAGAATTGCAGCCACCTTTGGGATGGCTGAGCTAAGTATCAGCTTGCCGCGCTTGACTCGGTGGAACGCAGAGCCAAGAGGCTCACGGCGTCGTTGAACTGGTGGATGCCAAACTTCACAGCTTGACTCATCGCCGCAAGATTGCCTGCTTGTTGGTCTTCTACAGACTGTACTTCGGTGAATGTACTTAAGCACTCCATGACCTCATTGTACCGGCCCCCTTCTACCATCGGACATCTAGACGCACTGCTAGTTACCATCCTTACCTGGTTGCCATTCCACCAATTCGCACTCAGCGCTTCCAAACATCCTTTATAATGCGCACCGCGAATGAATGGCACTCACTACCTGCGTCTATGTTTCCGAACGCATTCAACCCGAATCTCTTGAAGATAAGAGTGAACAGGCTTCTTCTGGGTAAGCTCACTCCATCGTCGAATAAAAAGCGTGGGGTGCTTTTTAAGATATTCTCAAAATGACTCTACTTTTTCCTTTTTAGGATTCCGTACCCAAAGGGTAAAAACGGTATCCTATTACTAAGACTCCACTGACGTCTGTCTGTATGTCTGTCACCAGGCTGTATCTCATGAACCGTGCTAGCTAGACAGTTGAAATTTTCACAGATGATGCATTTCTGTTGCCGCTATAACAACAAGTACTAAAAACAGAATAAAATAAATATTTACGTAGGCCTCCCATTCAAACAAACGTGATTTTTTTGCCGTTTTTTGCGATAGTGGTACGGAAACCTTCGTGCGCGAGTCCAACTCGCATTTGGCCAGTTTTGTATTTTTTTGCAATATTGCACTTTTTACCCGACTGCGAAGGAGGGTAATGTGTTTTCCAATACTGATTAGTTCTGAAATCTAAACGTTTTTATTTCAACAACGTTTGTTCATGATATAACTCAGCTTCATTACTAAAATGACATCATCAACATCGTGATAATTTAGTTTGTAACACTTAAAATCAGTTTGACTAAATAGTTTGACCACGAGGAAGAACTGTATCTTACTATATATTTGCAAAAATAATGTGGCATATTTTTATCTTTTTCTTAAATAAAGTCAATTTCTTGCTAAACTTCTATTGTACCAATATTTTGATGAGTTTTCACATAGTGTATTTGTTATAATTTTCAACAAATCGTAGATTTACATTAAAAAATGATTTCTTTCAACACAATCTTTTTTTTTAATGTTGAAAAATTCTCTCCTCTAAAATTGCAATTTTCAATATACCACATTATTGAAGCAAAGAGGCAATTTATCAGCCGTGGTGAATAACTTCTTTGGAAAACAAGAAGTTCTAAATTTATTTTGCGTCTAAATTTGCCGATGCGTATTTGAGAAAGTGTGTTCATTACTGGTCAGGTTGGTTCTTCTCTGTATTATGAGCAGGATATTATGCAGGTCTTTGCGCTGCAGTGAGCAGACGGGCTGGTAGATATCATTATAAAGATCATTAGACATGTACTGCCTACTTCCAAGCATGGTATCATGATTATAGCAATTTTCTTTTTTGAATGAGTAACTGCCTCGTTGGTCTAGTCAAAGTCGAAGTCAAATATATTTATTCAACTAGGCCATTCTAGTAGACACAAAGGCTACTGCTGAGCACAAGGTTCAGAATTCGATGCCCGGGTTGAGCAAAGTTTTATTGGGGATTTTCAATTTGGAAATTCTCAGTAACATCCCCGTTTCTAGGGCGTGAGAATAAAAGCGTGGGGTGCTTGATGTCAATTGGTATTATATTTTATGGACGGATATTGATAAAAGTAGTAATTATGTTAAAATTTTAAAAAGCACTCTAGGCTTTTTTACAATAAGATATTTTTTTTCTATTAATCACTCTCTTCTTTTTCTTCTTCCTAGCCTTTTCCCACTTTAGGTAGGGTCAGCCCTCCTTATTTGTAGGCGCCAAGACGTTCTGTCAAAGGTTGTCGGGTACAATACAATACAATTTCTCCAATCCTGTATTGCAGCCACCCTTAAAGTACCGAGGTACTTTACTACACGTCTTAGTTTATTTTTTCAAAGTTATTTTATTCTTTTTAGTTTCGTTTTCTATTAAAGCGTGTTTTTCAAACTATTTATTTTACTTTTATTAGATACCGGTTTGTAATTGAGCTGACGCTACAGCTTTAATTAAGATCTCTTTGAAAAAAATTTCAGTCGCTTTTTACGACAGCCATGTACTACATGGCTTGTACCGATTATTTTCGGCAGACACAAATATCTATTTATACTGTTACATAATTTATGACTAAAGCAAAATGATAGAGCAGGTGCGTAATCCTACATTATACTCTGCTAGATACACATTTACTCATAAAATTTTCAATGAAACCGAGCTAGCCAAAGGAGGCTGCAAATTAGTTTCATCTCAACAGGGATGCGGCAAAGGGCCTGGATACCCAATAAACCATTTTATGAAGGTATTGTCTGAAAGTTATAGTGGAGTTGTGAAAATAGAGGCTGTTTTATTAGTAAGGTTCATTTTAGAGGCTTTAGCTACATACCTGTATATTGTGTTAAACAAAGTACATAACATATCATTATATTAAACACATTTTGGCCTGTTATGTTTACGTATAGGTTCAATTCAGTCTGTTACTGAGAATTTTATTTTAAATAGGATGTTTTCAGTAAGATTTCCAGTTTGGGGATCGAACCCAAGGCCCAGAGGTTGGTAGCAGCGCTTGCGTCTATTATTGTTCCGATGGAACAGTCAAACAAACACAAAATGCGTAACGGTAGTCCAGTAGATACTGCTTAGTTACATTAAAGAGAGTGTAACCCTTCAGAAAGCCTGGTATTTAGTTGCCCTTTAAATCGCGAGAGAAGTGGCAGAAAATTAGATGCTTTGTTCTACAGTGAGAAAATCACGGCCAGCTTTGAAGTCAAATACTTAGAAGGATGGCCTTCTTTTGGGTTATTGTCGATTTTCACAAAGTCGATTTGTCACAATTTTGTACGTTTATGGCACTTACAAAAGTGTGACGTGTGTGTGTGTGTTGTATTTTAAATTGAATTTATCTTGTCACATCACACTAATATTATAAAGGCGAAAGTTTGTTAGTGTGTGTGTTTGTATGTTTGTTACTTCTTCACGCTGGAAAGAAACGGCTGGAAAGATCTGGATGAAATTTGGCAAAGATAGATTACAGTCTTTTTATCCCGGGAATATGTTACTTTGGGATGATTTTCGAAATTCACGCGGGTGAAGCCGCTAGCAGAAGCTAGTTTGTTATCAATAGTTATTCGAAAACTTTTTTAAATTAGAATGTTGTAAACAAGTTTCAAGGCAATATATTACTTTGAGAAAGGCAAAACTTCTGTCGGAATAAAACTCGATTCTCATTGAAAAACATCACAATTATTAATTGACTTCAAAACCTTCTACTAGGTTTGTTAACAAAAGAACTTTTGACTTATCTGCCTTGCAAAATTTTTGGTGAATTTTGTTATACCTGGTAAAACATGTCATGTGCAAACTTTCAAGCTATTACAAACTTTATCACGTTGAGGTTTAAGTTGAAATCGAGTTTTTGGTTTTTGGAATTCTGTTTTTCTTTACCGATCGATCTTGAGTCAGGCGGTAGCCAAACTTACGATGGTAGTCGACGTCTAGATGAGTAAATAGGGTATGAATGATATATGGACATTAGATAAGAATGAACGTGAAATATCATGTAAAGTTACGTTTTCTTTGGAAGTAAAGTTTTCGCAATATGCGAGGGAAAATACGTGTTCGGTTTCAACTTGTTCTGTGTTTTGGAAAGTAGAATTCAAGCGCTTTTATCGAAGTTGTCTTGGGTAAATATCTTTATCATTGTATAAGGAAGGAGGCACTTAACCTGCTTCTCTTGTAACTGAGTTTTCCTGTCTGTTTATAATAATCACCAAACTGTTGTTTTATTATAGTTTTATCATCAATAGGAACCTTTATTTGAACTCCAAGGTTAAGCAATGAAAATTATAGCCAGAGCATTTTATCATTAAATCAAAACCAATCAATCAAACTCCTGTGTGGGTCATCATCAGCTTCATCATCATATTAGCCGAAAGACGTCCACCGCTGGACATAGGCTTCCCCCAAGCGTCGCCATATTAATCGGTGATAATATAAATATATATATATATATTATTTATTTCCTTTATTCATATTCATTCTTATTATTTACATTTTTAAATATTTTAAAAAAAATCATACAAAAACGAAAAACATTTAAAAATATAAAAAATAGAGGCCCACCGGTATCGGGAACAGGGTCCAAGCTACCGGCGGTCAGGGCTCCAGAGAGAGGAACCTCCTAACAATACGAGCCGTGTCCAGCAATACTGCTTTCTGGATCAGGCCCTTGACCCAGCCGCCTAACGAGAGCCTCCTAAGATGTTGGTCGAGGCTCGTGGCTATTAAGCCATTGGCCGACACGACAATCGGTACAATGATCGCTGTGTCCACATCCCACATGTCGACAACCTCGCGAGCCAAGTCAAGATACTTAATTTGCTTATCTTTCTCAGCTTTCACGAGGTTCCCGTCATGAGGGACGGTAATGTCAACAATCATTGCACGCCTCTCGATTCGGTCCACCACCACTATATCAGGTTTATTGGCTACAATAGTCCTGTCAGTGATGATGGACCGATCCCAGTACAATGTGATATTGCCATTCTCGAGAACTGGGTCGGGCACATACCTGTAGTACGGCACCTCCAATGCCACAAGAGTGTATTTCAGAGCAAGTTGCTGATGGATAATCCTGGGTACAAGGTTGTGCCTATGCAAGTACTCTTCGTTAGCTAGACGAGAACAACCAGAGATAATGTGGCGGATCGATTCACCCGGCCGGTGACATGCCCGACAGATGTCAACCGTGCCATCCTTCACAATAAATCTCCGGTAGTTATTCGTCATGATAACTTCGTCCATAATTGCACAGACAAAACCTTCGGTTTCCCCAAAGAGGTCACCGAAACGTAGCCAGGCTACGGACGCTGATTGGTCTACATCGGACCCATGTAGGGCCCGGAAAAAGCGTCCGTGAAGCTCTTTACTCTGCCATACCTCCCTGCGGTCGTTAGTGTCAAGCACTACAGGCCTGCGCCAGTTCTCATTCGCCAAGGAGAGCGGGGTGAGTCCCTTGTCCACTGCTACTACATCTCGATGCATACCCACGTCTGTGTTTAGAAAATATTCCCTGAGATTGCATATCTCGCGGTTGTGGAGGTTTTTGGCATTTAAAAAGCCTCGGCCTCCACACTTCCGTGGGATATACAATCTCATGACCGACGATCGTGGGTGATGCATTCGATATGCAGTCAGCAGTGTACGGACCCGTCTATCCAGGGCGTCAAGTTCCGTTTGAGTCCATTTGAGTATGATGAAAGAGTACATCAATACTGGCATGACCCAACCGTTGAAGGCGCGCACCTTGTTTCCGCCCGAAAGAAGGCTATTGAATACCTTCTTCAGGCGGCCAAAGAAGCGTTCCCTCAACGATTGCTTCATGTCAGTAGTGCTGATACCTAACGCTTCCGACATACCCAAATACTTATAGGTTTCGTTTGGAGAGAGGGATCTCAGGTTTATGGAATCCGCGAGTTGGATTCCCACGGATTCCACAATCTCTCCTCGCTTTACATGCATGACCGCACATTTGTCCACACCAAACTCCATCCTGATGGCGTTACTAAAAGTTTCAGTTACCTTCAGTAGCTCCATCAGATGAAGATTGCTGGGGGCAAAGAGCTTCAGGTCATCCATGTAAAGGAGGTGAGATATAACCTGACCGCCTCTCTTCAACCGATAGCCCAGCCCTGAATTCTCCAGCAGCATGCTTAGAGGATTCAGGGCTAGGCAAAACCAAAGTGGACTCAAGCTATCGCCCTGAAATATACCTCGCTCGATCCTTACAGGTTCGCTATTCCTCTGGATATTTCGACATCCCGGATAGCGAAGGACTGTGCTCCACTGCGCCATACACGACATCAGGAAGGTGCGTAGAGTTGTATCTATTTTATACAATTCTAGCACCCTCATGAGCCATGTATGAGGCACCGAGTCATAGGCCTTCTTATAATCAATCCAACATGTCGACAGATCCTTTCGGGAACGCCGAACCTGTTGGCTAATGGCCATATCTATAAGGAATAGCTTATTTATTTAATTATTATTATTTTTATTCTGCGTCTCGCATCCAGCGGATCCCCGCAACTTTCACCAGATCATCGGTCCAACTAGTGGGAGGCCTTCCAACGCAACGTCTTCCGGTTCGCGGTCGCCACTCGAGAACTTTTGTGCCTCATCGGCGATCTGTACTGCGAGCAATGTGCCCACTGCCACTTAAGTTTGACATATCTTCGGGGTATGTCGGTAAATCTGGTTCTCTTGTGGTTCTCTACGTTTATGATTTGATCACGAAAGTAAACTCCGAGCATAGCCCTCTCTCTTGCCCTTTGGGTGACTGTAAGCTTTCTGATGAGGCCCATTGTAAGTGACCACGTCTCAGAGCCTTCACATCATAGGTGATCACTGGCAATACATACTGGTCACAGTGTCAGAATATAAAAATAAAACAAAATACACATAAATTTCGTAACAACAGACTGAGAATCGTTTCATCTTTTATTACCTACGGTAAGAAATCTTAGCCTCAAAATCTCTAAATTGCTTCCTTAATTAGATTCCTTGAAACACAAGTCAAATAAAATTAATTCAAGTACGTTTATATCTCTAAGAACAATGAAATTATAAGAATAATCAAATTTAAGTATGAATGAAATAATCTAGTGGATCACAAGGGGCAAGTTTGTGACTTTTGAAGGTTCAATGACTTGATACAACCCTTTGAAATTAATAATTAATTAGTACAAGGAAGACTTATCGGCGGACGAAGTTGTATTCTGAACAAATAATAATTTTAAAGAATTTCTTCCGGAATCACAGGCATTTATTCTTTGTTGTTGAGATGTTCAATTGTTTTGTTTTTACTTTTTATTTTATAAATATACCAATTGTCTTAGAGAACGAGACAAAAGAGAGTAGAAAGAAAGTATTAATTGACCTTTAAATGAAATGTTATAAAGAAGTAGAACTTTTATGTTGGTTTGTAGGAATTAGGCAATGATCCAATTAAGGATTTTTTAACTGATATAAAACTTCGCTATTGCCGTGTGTCGTAAGCTACTTTTATGCCGGATATAAGCAAGTATAGTTCTAACCTCATTTCTTGGCTGCTCTGAAGTTTGCTTTCCGATGCGCAAGGCACGGATCGGTGCTGCTTTTTATGAGATTTACTACTGCGCAGCCATTGTAGCCACCTTCAGGGCGGCTAAGAAATTTGGCGAGAACTATTGCACGGTGTCTATGTATACCATACGACACCGGCATTACTGGCTCCGGCGGCGAAACCGAGGCAATAAGCCACTGTTTGTAATTGGGCCTTTTGAATTTTCACTGAGTCACGGTTAAACACATCTTGTTGGAAATCGTCTTGGAATTTTTCCAGTATCGTGGGTGTGTTTACAAACATATAAACTCACGTACATTACACCCAGAGCCAGAACAACTATCTGGAGGACATTTTTTTTTTCCTTGCGACAGCTACACGCAACGCAGCAGTCAATCGCTCAACCACTGCGCCAACCGTGTGCCCCATAATGACCTGCAGCTATAGACAAATATCATTCTATAGACGAAAGCGTTACGATAGTGATTGGAAAATTGTATGGAATTGTCAAACTTTATCGAAATGTCACGTGGTCAATCTTTTACATTTTGGCATTTCCACCATCGCCATCGCCGACATCGAATGCCGAATATAAGTAACGATTTTCACTTAAAATAAGAGATAAAAAAGATATTCCCGAATAAATCTCGTCTTCAGTACCTATGCCAAACCAGCTCGAAGCTGTAATCAGAGCCAGAGGTGGCAATACCAGTTATTAAAATGTAATGGTGTAAAACTTATACAGAAATGTTGAGTTTTTGCCAGTAAGTTAAAAAACCGGCCAAGTGCGAGTCGGACTCGCGCACGAAGGGTTCCGTACTTGATAAATTGCGGTTTACGATTTATGACGTATTAAAAAAAAACTACTTGCTAGATCTCGTTCAAACCAATTTTCGCTGGTAGTTTACATAGTAATGTATATCATATATTTTTTTTAGTTTTATCATTCTCTTATTTTAGAAGTTACAGGGGGGGGGGCACACATTTTACCACTTTGGCAGAGTCTCTCGCGCAAACTATTCAGTTTAGAAAAACATGATATTTGAAATCTCAATATCATTTTTGAAGACCTATGCATAGATACCCCACACGTATGGGTCTGATGAAAAAAAATATTTTTCGTTATAGTTTCAAGTATGGGAACCCCCAAAATTTATTGTTTTATTTTTATTTTTGTGTGAAAATCTTAATGCGGTTCACAGAATACATCTACTTACCAAGTTTCAACAGCATAGTTCTTATAGTTTCGGAATAAAGTGGCTGTGACATACGGACGGACAGACAGACAGACAGACAGACAGACAGACAGACAGACAGACAGACATGACGAATCTATAAGGGTTCCGTTTTTTGCCATTTGGCTACGGAACCCTAAAAATGGCTATTTCTTGGTGTCTATCTCGATTTCTAGTTAAAGACGATATCTATAATTTTTTATTCTCAAAATCATTTGTGTTTCAAAACTCTGACTTCTATTATTCTTAAGGAGAAATTAAAAAAGTGCAAAAGGGCAATTTTAAAAGTGTGCAAGTGGGCACAGATAATATAATACTAGAAGTGGGGTACTAAGTTTTGAAGGCCAGTGTAGTTGTCCAAATGTCGTGAGTAAGTGCACTCTTTAAGCAGCCGAAAGTTCTATAAATATAACGGAAATAAAGACTTACAATATTGTAAAATAAACAAACTCTTAAACCGCCACAAAAATAACTCACAACCCTAATTTCTGAATGTCATCAACAATGTTAACTACACCCAAAGTTTCGCAAAACCCAGAGTTTCACGAAAACAATTCCTTTGTCGACAAACAAAAAAATAACAGTAACATTTTTAAATGAATTTCATAATTCAGTTTTGGGGACTTCACTGGAAAAAATAATTGGGACTTGCGAACTTTTTCCTTCTTCTTCCTAGCCGTTGCCCACTATAAGTGGGGTCGCCTCTCCTTATGTCATGGTGCCAAGACGTTCTATCGGGGGTCTAGGTGTAGTCCACCATGTCAATGTAGGTCTTCCTCGGCCTCTTTTGTCTTCAGGTAGGCTCAGAAACCTCCACACGACGTACTGTTCTGTGCTTCTCATGACATGGCCTTATGATCTCAATCTACTACTCGGTCAAAATAACTGTGCACACGAGATGTCAAACGACTAAGTTACTAACTCCCGACCGTGCGCCAATAGCGAGAGTCAAACGTCAGAGTGACATTGACAGCTCAAAGTGTAAAGTTATTTTGACCGTGTAGTACTCTCCGTTAATTTGTCCTGTATTGTGGCCACTTTTAAAGTATACCGGATATATTCATTGTGAACCCTATCCATTCAGTAAAATGTTCTGAAGTCCTAACTATGTTTTTCAGTGTTAAAAAAGTTATCCAGCTAACGGGGTTGTTTACGAAAAGTAAAATTAACTCTAAGCCGACAGTTTTACATCAAAGTGCGGTTGTTCCGGAGGGTACTTATATAATTTTTTGTGTAAAGTTAGGAAATTTTATCGTAGTACGTTTTTGTTGTGTCATTGTGTGGTGGTTTAATATCGTTTTTATTTTTAATGTGTTATTTCAACAAAATATTAATTTGAACAGGTCAAAATGACAACGCGGGGCTCAGTAGCCGTGGCCACTTAGTAAATGGTGAAGCAAAGAGAAACCTGAGGAGGGGCCGCTCGTCAGGGGTTTTGCCGATTAAGCTGACGACGTGGCGGACAACAAAAATGTTGCGGTGCCGCTTGGGCGACATCACAACTGAGGCGAGCCGCGACGTCGTATGGGGCCTCCCATACCCAAACGATATCCCGGCGGGAGAGCATTGCCGGTATTGCGGTGCGCGTGTGCCACTCTCCCTACCTTCCGCGGCCTGGACGGGGTCGACACGGCCTCATAGCGGACGCGGTTTGGCCGCAGGAGAGGTCCTTATCTCCTGCGGCTGAAAAGTGCTAGGTGGTAGGGCCACTGACCTGACACACGTCACAGGGGGACCAAGGGTGCCATACACGGGGCCGTCTGGCACCCATGTGCTGGTTTGGTCCCTGGATTGGTCACAGTATGCAATGTGTCCTGGTATACTATGACTTGTAGCGTACGATGACCCAGATTCTGAACGACAATGGACGCAAAATTAAGTGATGTTACGTACAGTGATGAGCATGTTCAACAGACAATCGGGTCTTTTAATTTGATTTGTACCATAACATTAATATTATTTCTAGAAGCCGGGTGTTAATGTATAATTTGTTGGTTCTAAAGTATTGGTACAAGAATTATTGAAAAAGTACCACAGAAGTCGTAAAAAAATAAACACAACAAACTCAATACTAACTAACTATGCAGGAACCCCAGACCTATTTCCTCTTAACTTTCACTATCCACACAAACACAACATTCTCACTCACTAAACTTTGACGTATCACCGTCAACACTTGGCTGACAACACTTCCTTACTCTTAAAGAATTACATCCATCAAAAGGCTCGTGATTGATGGCCCATGATGGCCCAGTGTCGTTTTACGGTCTGTAGTGATCACAGAGCTCGGTATGGTCACGCTCGGCAGCGTTTCGAGACGCCACTACTATCAGCCCCATCATAAGCGTGACTGCCGGTGGAAGTTAATTTGGTGGGAGTTAAGTTAAGGCGGGGTTCAATACAATTTTTTTTGGTATTTTTTAAAATTTAATTGGTATTTGGTAGTCAATTTAGAATTTCTCAGTTATAGCCAGGAGTTTAAAGATAAAGATAAAGACAAAGACAAAGACAAAGACAGAGACAGAGACAGAGATAGAGACAGAGACAGAGACAGAGACAGATACAGAGACAGAGACAGAGACAGAGACAGAGACAGAGACAGAGACAGAGACAAAGACAAACATAATTTATTTGCCATAACATGGGTTTACATACCTGATGCATGCAAGATGTTTACTAATTATTTGTGGCAAATACATGTTTTGCCTAACGAGGCGTGCAAATATAAATTTTACAAAATTGTTTATATTAATTAAAATGACCTAAACATTTAAATTAAAATTTTAAAGAAAACACAATAAATTGATAATGAGTTAATGAATCATACAAATATCATAAAAAAAAACAGGTTAAATCAAAATGTCAGAGAGGTATATTAAAAAATCATAGTATGTCATAGAAAATTGTGGTTAGTAAAATAAAATAATGTCAAAAAAATACTGTAAAATCATAAAATGTCTTGCAAGATTAATAAAATAAAATAATGTCAAAAAAGAAGAGTAAAATAATAAAATGTTATAAAACTCAGGATTGATAAAAAAATTAACCCAAGATAATAAAAAGTCAAAAAATTACAATAAAATCATACAAAAATGTCCAAGAAAAATACAATAAAAATATAAAATATCTTACAAGATCAAGATTAATATAAAATAAAAATAATGTCAAAAAAGTACAGTAAAGTTATAAAATGTCACACAAACCAGGATTGTTAAAACAAACCAAAAGAATAAAATGTCAAAAAAGTACAATCATAATCATAAAATAATGTCAAAGAAAAATACAATAAAATCATAAAATGTCATAAAAATCAATGAAATATAAGAAAATGCTGTCAGGTACAAATCAAACAAAAAACAAAACGCAAATTAGTTTGAATGTCATCTCTCTCAATGTCATTGAATAATAAAATAATTCAAAAGAAAAAAAAAAAGAAGCAAATAATAAAAGAAAACAATGTCACATTATTATATTATCATTCAAGTAGTCACATATATGGTAATAAGATTTGTCTGTTAATAAATCTCGCATCTTTTTTTTAAATAGGTTTGCTGGCAAAGCTTTAAATGATTGCGGTATTTTATTGTACATTTTAGGCGCCATACAAAAGACACTCTTTGACATGAGGGCTGTTTTTGATGTGTGCACGCAAAGTTGGCTATTGTCACGTCTATTACGGGGAAGGGTGTCAGCTATTCTTGGAAATAGTTCCGGATTTAATTTTACAAATGTAACTAATTCGAAAATGTAAAGTGAAGGTAGGGTTAATAATTTGTATTTTATAAAATATGGCTTACAGCTGTCTGTGGTACTCAAATTGAGCATAGCTCGAATACATCTTTTTTGAGCCTTAAACGCTATTTCTTTGTCAGTCGAGTTGCCCCAAAATATGATACCATAGCTTTAGAAGTTGACAGTGTGATACACCGAAGCTGTTGATTCGGCGTGATTTCTCTGCAGTCGTTTTGGATTGCGGTTTCGTCCAGCTTTGACAGCGAGGAAAGAAAGAGTACATCTGGGCTTTTAAACTCATACTTCTTCACTATAACATCTGCGGTGAATATGGTACCGCTAAGATTGACCGCAATGGCCGAAATTCTGTCCTCCTGACAATATTTAAAAAGGAAATTCGATGCGCCTTAAAAGCGCTGAGCGCATAACTTTCGTCATGGGCAACTAGTTAAAGCAGGTAGATTCTTATAGATACGTAATAGTCACAAAGAGTCACGAGTAATGAGAAAATTGTGACGCAGTGGAAATTGTCGACAACGCGGCCTTTAGAAGTGGCCGCTAAGGCATCTCCGAGCTCTGTGATCCCGGCAAAAGGCTTTATCGTGTGTTACTGATGTGTGTGTGAATGAATGTGACATGAAGTGTGTTGATGGCCGAACCCATATTGGGTTTGTAGTATGAATATATTGTGACTTTTTTATGCACATAACCTTTGAATTATTTGATGACGTCACTGCCTGAAGCAAGGAAAATACAGTGAGAAAACCCAGGTTCTTCACGATATTTATAATCAAGTTTAGGTTTGATACTGTTTTTGGCGCTTAGGTTATAAAATATTGTCAGCCACTACCTACAGTGGAATAATGAACAGGCCTTTCTTTTGAAATGAATGATACTAATATCAGAATTAGTCGGTTAATAGTCACATCTCTAAAGACACGGCACAACTCTAACTTGCCGGACTACTGTCACTCGGTCATTTGGATTCCGGTGGCTTAGCTAATTACATATTTTCTATCCTCACGATTCTGGTGCCCCGATTTAGGGTGAGTTTCTCATTAGTTTAATTATTGTACCTTATTCCTTGCGCCAGGCGACCAATATCGATTCCATCACCTATTTAATATCAGTTTTGCACTGTCATGTTGGACGCGTGGCTAAGGGTCGCCTGGGGACAAAGGAAATTGCAATGAGCATGTGTTTCTACCGCATTGAATTGTGTCTCCGTGTTATATTGTAAGTGATCACGTTTACTTATGTTATTAAATGCTAGCGTGTTCATACTTAACCTAACTTTGCATCTGTCAATGTGCTTGCTATCTTTGCAAGTTTCTTATCTGTAAACCGCTGCGATGTGCCGAGCTTTCACCTACAATGTTCCCATACCGTTCCTTGGCCTAAAATGGGGACGAAGCTGGTACATCGCATGCGGCTTGCTGCTTTTTGCACCGCATCTAACAAAAATGAAAAAAAATGAAATGAAAAAATGTTTATTTCAAAAGATAGCACACATACAAAAAGGATTTTACTTCTGCCAAACTGTAGGACAGTTTGTTGGCAGACGCAACTCCCACAAAAATTATACACATATTATATTTCTAGGTTCATTTTTTCGCTTAAAGAAATTCATTTGAAATGTTAGTAATATTAGTAGTAGTAGTAATATTCATTATGAATTAGTTATTGTTAGTTAAGTATAACTGATATTTTCCCCAAAAGTTCCAAGGAGAAACTTTCTCACTTGGTTTTTAAATACATTTTTTGTGGTACAACTACTTTCCATATCAACTGGAAGGTTATTAAAAATTGTTGGAATTAAATATTTTCTACACCTGCGTCCATAATAATTATTACAAGTGGGTACTACAAATCTTCCTACGCTTACATTCCTTTGTGACCTTGTACGCACAATAATTTGTCTAAACTCCTCACTACGAAACTGGTTCAAGGCTGATAACAACACCACTCTTTCATGGACTGGCAGCATCTTGCACTCCAAGAATAATTCTTCGTAATTGCTATTTTTGCACCGGTTTTTTGTATTTTTGTCTACTAATAGTTTCATAAATCTTATTTGTAGTAATTTTATTCTGTCTATATAAGATTTAAATGTATAGCCGTAGCAGACCAGCCCATAAGAGAGTAGGGAGTCCACAAGTGCATAGTAGACCACGTACAGTGTGGCCCTATCCAGTACGAAACTAAGGTGGTGGAATTTTACAAGCACTGACCTGAGCTTGTCACATAGGTATGAAATGTGTATTTTCCATGAAAAATTGGTGTCTATAGTCAAACCCAGGTACCTGTATTCCTCCACCACCTCAATAGCTTCACACGTACACAACGATATCTGTTCACTGTGCAAACACTCGAAGCTATGTCCCACTATGCGTGGCGGGCACACAATGTTTTTAAGATAAGGAGATCGTATACACATACATTTGGTTTTTTCTAAATTAATTATAATCCCATTGTCATGAGCCCATTTAATAATATTAGTGAAATCCTCTTGAATGTTTTTTTCTATGATATTTACATCCTTGTCTGCGTATACTAGACAGGTATCATCAGCGTACATGTATATGCGACAGTTTTTAACCACATTGCACATGCTATTGACATGCATGATGTATCCGACGGGGCCAAACACGGATCCGGTTGGCACACCACAAGTGACGTGTCTGGGTTCTCCGACGACGCCGTCAATAACAGTTCGCAGCGACCGGTCTGTGAGATAGGCACGAAACCACTTGTTCAGTGGTCCCGCGATCCCACATTCTTCCATAGCTTGAAGCAGCTGGTGGTGTTCCAAAGTGTCAAAAGCTTTTTTGAAATCAATGTAGACCACCACCACCTGCTTCCGCTGGTCCAAACACTCATTGACGTCATCAGTAAACTGCACCAGAGCCGTCGCCGTGCTTCTCCCGCGTCGGAAACCATGTTGTGCATTTGTTAATATATTATGTTTTTCCAAGAATAAACTCACTTGATTCACAACAAACTTTTCTACAATTTTATTTATTACAGATAATAAGGCTATTGGCCTATAATTTGAGTAGTCACTGTGCACACCTTTTTTAAAAAAAGGTCTTATTAACGCTGTTTTCAATTTTTCCGGGTATACTCCCTTTTCGACACATAAATTAATAAATAAGGCTATTACAGGGCTCAATTTAGATTTTAACAATTTAATTTCCTTAACTCGAATTTTATCTATGCCTTCACTTTTTTCACAACTGAGCAAATTTATTATTTTATCTATGTCGTCTGGATAAGCCTTTTGAAAGCGTAGTGACATTTTGCTACCTGTTACATAGCTAGATCTATCCAAAAACTTGTGGGTACAGATATGTTTTACATTTAAAACTTCTTCAGTAAATGTTGTAGAAAATTTATTACATATTACACTAACAGAATCTTCTGACCTTCCTAGGTACTTTAAAATAACAGAATCCACACTTCTTTTCTTATTTCCTAACCAAGAGTTAATTTTGGCCCAAATCTTTCTAATATTCTTATTACAGTTTTTTATGTCTTCTTGTCGGCATTTATTTTTAGCTTTATTTATACATTTATTTACCCTGTTTCTATATCTATTATACAGTATACGCAAGTTCATATCATTTGGTTTATTTTTCCAGTTTCTAAACTACCTATCCCTGGTACCTATCATATTCTTTAGCTCTTTAGTAATCCATGGCTTGCTTTTTCTTTTATTATTCAGCGGCACTTGAATTTTCGCATCATTATACACATCAGTGAAAACTAAACACAATCTTTTATACAAATCTTTCGGACAATTACAATCCAAAAGCTCCACCCATGAAACATTTTCGAACTTTTCCAAAACCTTTTTATCACAAATAACAGTTTTATTAGAACGCAAGACATTTGTAAAATCACTCGAGTCCGATTGATTAGAGAGACAAACACCAATAACGTAATGATCCGATATTTTACAAGTTAACACATACGCAGATAGCACACGTTGAGTACGAACCCACACATGGTCGATGCACGTCCGCGTCACAGTGTCGCCGTACACCTCTTCTCGCGTTACGTCACGGATTGCACATTCCAGTCCCAACTCGCTCATATTGTTGGTATATTTACTAATCACACTGTTGGCTGTTTTGCACATCAAATCCACGTTTGTGTCACCGATCAAAATTATCTCACAGCTTAAGGAAATCTTGGATAGCAACATATGAATTTCGTCAACAAATCCGAGTTTATTTGTATTAGGCGGCCTATAGATAATCAACACATGTATAGGTTTTCTTCCGTCTTGGAATATTTGCCCATGTATCATCTCATAATAATTTGTTGTACTTATGTTGGCAGTAAAATTTAGCATATTATTTACGTACAATAGAATCCCTCCCCCTCTCTTAGTTTCTCTTGTATTTATGTATGTGTCATATCCTTCTATATTGAACAAACATAGTTCCTGTTTTTTTATATTAATCTCTGTTAGAGCAATAATATCTAGTTTCTCCTTGCAATTGTTGATTAATACTTGTAGTTGACAAAAATTTTTTTTGAGTGAGTTTAGGTGTATAATGTTCAAATTATATTCAGATTGAAATAGTGTTTTTTGCCACCTATCAATACATTCGTATCTATTGTATTCAATATTAGACGATATATGTGATGCTTGATTATCGAATTTTAATGTTAAGAATACTCACACTGATTAGACGGTATTATAATAAACAATACTTTAGCCATGCGATTTGTTTGCGGCGTACATGTTTATGTCGCGTAGTGTACGAATCGGTTTGATCTTGTTATCATTTGGATCATCTTTCCTTATCAATATCTTACCGTTTTGTACCCAGATGTATTTAAATGTTGGTTTTAGCTCATTTTTCGCCGTCCATAGTAGGTTGCGCATATGCTTTGTAAGATCCTCATTTACATAAATTCGCTGCTTGTTTCCACTGCCAAATATTTCATCATTAAAGAGCTGGTGAGTTTTTCTTGCTGCTAACCATTTGTTGCGGGCAGTAGCCGTAGCCAGAGTGATAACTACTGGTCTTGGCTTTTTCTCACGTTCTGGTTTCTCTGCTTTGTTTTCTTCACCTACCCTCTTTACCTCACAAATTGTGCTGTCGTCTATTCCCAATTTACTTGCAATTACTTTTATAGTATTCTCTAATTTCTCATTCTGCTGTTCCTCTAAACCAAATATTTCTACATTTTTTTCTTTTTCACGCATCTCCAAGTAAACTATTCTTTCCTCCAGAGCTTTATGACTGGTTTCTAAATGCACATTTTTATGCTCCAGCGATTTAATTTTTTTATCAGTTTTTGCCTTCTCTTCAATCAGTTCCTGGTACTTCTCGGAATAAAAATTTATGTCTTCAGCCATTGATTCGAGCGTTTTTTTCATATTGAAGACTATTGTAAGCTTCTCATTAACTTCAGCCAACAGTTTTTCCGGTGTCGTTTTAGCTAAGTCGACTTCTATGGCTGGCCGATGAGTTTTTGGCGTAGTTTGGCACTCGTCGCATAAGCCGGCGTCACTAAGTGTCTTGGACTTTACAGCACACTTTTTATGCCAGACACCCTTACAGGCACCAACACATTTCACAATGCTGTCCCCTTTCACTCGGGCCAGTGACAGTTCACATATCTTGCACTGAGTCATCACGATAGCTTGAAAGTTAGACACTTTGTTATTAGAAATTCCGGAATCACTAACGAATACAAGCGAATTAGCAGACGTCACGTTCGCACGGTGGGAGCGCGCGCGCAGACATGCGCACCCTATGGTGCTTTCAGGGCTCTTCGTACGGGGTCGACGTACGGGCGTACCGTCCGGCTATGCGCTACCCAAGGACGTAGCGGCGTGCGCAGCCTACCCTGCGCACCCCTAACCGCTACAGTCCCTGCGGCCTACCGCTAAGCCGGCCGCGGTCCACTGCCCCACGTCTGCCACATGCTGCTGCCTCATTGTACGGGCTGAGGCCTGACGTTCTCCTACTACTTGCACGCTGCCAACTACCTGCACGCTGCCTACGCCCACCGCCAGGTCCTTTTATCTGACACCTGCGGCTTACCGCCGTGCCAGCCTACGCACGTGGCCCGGTCTTGCCTGCCTACCTGCGGCCTGCCGTCGCGCGAGCCGGTGCCAGCGCAGCCTACCCTGCGCACCCTAGCTGCTACAGTTCCGGCGACCCAATCGCTGTGCCGGTGCTGACCGGTCCCCGCGTCTACCACGTGCTGCCAAGGGACGGTACCCTCTTACTATTTTATCCGCGTGAGGGAATTTGTTCAGAACTGAGTGGCGCTAGAACCCACGACCTAGCTGTTTTTAATAACCCTAAATATATGTATTAAATTAACAAGCTGTTTTTCTAACTACCTCCTAACTATCAGTTAGCGGCCTGCACAGCTTACCTAGCGCAGACCTAGCCGTTACAGTGGCCAGTGGCCCGGCCACTGTAACGGCTAGGTCTGCGCTAGGTAAGCTGCGCAGGCCGCTAACTGGTAGTTAGGAGGTAGTTAGAAAAACAGCTTGTAATTTAATACATATATTTAAAGTTAAATATAACAGCTAGGTCGAGGGTTCTAGCGCCACTCAGTTTTGTACAAACGCCGTCACGCGGATAAAATAGTAAGGGGGTACCGTCCCTTGGCAGCACGTGGTAGACGCGGGGACCGGTCAGCACCGGCACAGCGATAGGGTCGCCGGAACTGTAGCAGCTAGGGTGCGCAGGGTAGGCTGCGCTGGCACCGGCTCGCGCGACGGCAGGCCGCAGGTAGGCAGGCAAGACCGGGCCACGTGCGTAGGCTGGCACGGCGGTAAGCCGCAGGTGTCAGATAAAAGGACCTGGCGGTGGGCGTAGGCAGCGTGCAGGTAGTTGGCAGCGTGCAAGTAGTAGGAGCACGTCAGGCCTCAGCCCGTACAATGAAGCAGCAGCACGTGGCAGACGTGGGGCAGTAGACCGCGGCCGGCTTAGCGGTAGGCCGCAGGGACTGTAGCGGTTAGGGGTGCGCAGGGTAGGCTGCGCACGCCGCTACGTCCTTGGGTAGCGCATAGCCGGACGGTACGCCCGTACGTCGACCCCGTACGAAGAGAGCGTCCTTTGGCAGCACGTGGCAGACGTGGGGACGCGCGGCGTTGGACCGTGGCAGGCTTAGCGGTAGGCCGCAGGGGCTGTAGCGGCTAGGGGTGCGCAGGGTAGGCTGCGCACGCCGCTACGTCCATTGGCAGCGCACCGGCTCGTGTGGCGGTAGACCGCGGTAGGCCGGGCAGCATGCGTAAGCCGGACGGTACGCCCGTACGTAGAGCCCCTAAATCGGGGCACACAGAATCGTGAGGATAGAAAATATGTAATTAGCTAAGCCACCGGAATCCAAATGCCACTGCCACGCCACTGCCACTGCCACTGTAACGGCTAGGTCTGCGCTAGGTAAGCTGCGCAGGCCGCTAACTGGTAGTTAGGAGGTAGTTAGAGAAACAGCTTGTAATTTAATACATATATTTAAAGTTAAATATAACAGCTAGGTCGAGGGTTCTAGCGCCACTCAGTTCTGTACAAACGCCGTCACGCGGATAAAATAGTAAGGGGGTACCGTCCCTTGGCAGCACGTGGTAGACGCGGGGACCGGTCAGCACCGGCACAGCGATTGGTCGCCGGGACCGAAGCAGCTTGGGGTGCGCAGGGTAGGCTGCGCTGGCACCGGCTCGCGCGACGGCAGGCCGCAGGTAGACAGGCAAGACTGGGCAGCGTGCGTAGGCTGGCACGGCGGTAAGCCGCAGGTGTCAGGTAAAAGGACCTGGCGGTGGGCGTAGGTAGCGTGCAGGTAGTTGGCAGCGTGCAGGTAGTTGGCAGCGTACAGCCGTGGGAGAAAGGCAAGCCTCAGCCCGTACAAAGAGGCAGCAGCACGTGGCAGACGTGGGGCAGCAGACCGCGGCCGGCTTAGCGGTAGGCCGCAGGGACTGTAACGGTTAGGGGTGCGCAGGGTAGGCTGCGCACGCCGCTACGTCCTTGGGTAGCGCATAGCCGGACGGTACGCCCGTACGTCGACCCCGTACGTTCTTTTTTTTTTCATTTTCTATGTCGAATAAATGTTTTCTATTCTATTCTTTTCTATTCTTAAATGAATCGATAACGATCGGTCTAACATTTCTAGCCTTCCCGCAAAGTTACTTCGTCAACTTCTAAGCCTTTTGCTGATATTAATATGATGACGATTTTTCATATTATTAGGTATTGTTCTAGTTTCACAATACAATTATTAATTAAAATATAGTTTGTTTCTAAAGTTACCTAGTATAGAATACCTAATTAACAATAACTATCTATGTAAATAAAAAAGATAAAAAAAAGTCATTGGGCGTCAAAAATTGTCCAGAACTCTGGGCAATTTTTTTTTTGTGTACTTTTTAAACTTGAAAAAAACATGGTAAAGGCGAATGTTTGTGAGTGTGTGGGTGTGTGTAGTTGTGTGTTGGTATATTTGTTACTTCTTCACGCTCTCAAACGGCTGGACGAATCTGGATGAAATTTTGCACAGAGATAAATTATTGTCAGGAATAGCACATAGGATACTTTTTATCGAAATAATATGTTCTCTCAGGATAATTTCGACACTCACGCGGGCGAAACCGCGGGTAGAAGCTAGTTTTTTTTTTATAATTGGGTTATTTGCATAAAAAATAATTGCGCCGCAATTTTTGGGAGCCCACCAAGTCGCATTTAGAATCATGTCACTTAGCCATGCTTTGTCATTCATAACAAACATGTTAGCTCGATTATTAGAGGATAACAGTTTTTAAATTCAATTACAAGATTCGAACCATACATGCTAAACATAACTTACTATAAAAAACATTTTACAAAAAAATACTACCGACTTACAAATAAGAAAACTACAAAGTGAAAAATAACTTTACTTTTGGAAGTCGGTGTCTTTGGTAGCTTCCATTTTTTTGAGTTATGGACACCGACTTCCAAAAGTAAAGTTATTTTTCACTTTGTAGTTTTCTTATTTGGAAGTCGGTAGTATTTTTTTGTAAAATGTTTTTTATTTTTCACTTTTTAGTTGTACCTACCTAATAGGCAAGTAGTTTAGTAAGGTACCTATATTCACAGAATAGATTTCCTGAATATCATGAAACTGAACATAACCGGTGAAATGATATATCTGCGTACCCCTTTAGAGCGTACTGGCGTGATGTTACGTCATGGAATGTTTTATACAATAAACAGACATGCGATTGCAGCAATCCCGAATGGTTTGCCGTTATTTATTGAAGAGTTCTGTTGTATATCGCCGAAGTTCTTCATCAGATCTTCACCAATTTAAAATAAGACCAATTTTAAAACATAGTCTATCAAACAAAAAAAGGAATTTTCAAAATCGGTCCTCAATTGACGGAGATATCGATGAACATACATAAAAAAACATACAAGAAGTCGAACATAGAACCTCCTCCTTTTTGTTTGTAAGTCGGTTAAAAAAGGCAAGTTTAAATTAAAGCTTGTAAAAATTAACAACAAGGTTCAAGGCCAAAAATATAATAACCTAAACATTTTCAGACTTTGAGCCATAAAGATAAATGATATGGCCGGATGAAGTAACAGCTTCTTCAGAATATTGCCTAAAAAGGTTGCGTACCGATACGCTACGAATGAAAAATAAGCGTACCTATCATAATCCAAGATGGCTACGTTTTTCGACAAATTAGATTAGAATTTGTTTACATTTTTTGTGACGAAGGGTACTTGGCTACATTTAGATAAAAGAGGATTTAAACAAAATGTTAGTCTATCAGCAAAAGTGATTGTCGAAATGGCTAAATGGGATTGATTGCGTGGCATGTCGGTATAATACTCACATCGGACCTTTGTATCTCTGAATTGGCTGCAAGACCCTGCGCCGCCCGTAGCTATTTTTGTGTCAATAGCATTGTATAACTGTCACTTTCACTCGTTAACGTTTGTCGCATCGTCCTATCTTGCTTACTCTATGCACTTAACTGTCTTTTGCGCAATGGTTGGCAGAGCCAACTTCAGAGACACAAAGATCCGTTGTGACTACTATAGTACTTGTCAATCCTATACATTTTTACATTTTGACAGTCGCTATCGCCACACAATCGTTGATAGAATTATTCCTATTTTGTTTTGGTATGTCAACAGCGGGTATTGACCCACCTGCATTAGTTGATTATCCTCAAAAACGGAAATTGAATATTATCTAACGTTACCATTTGTTTTGTATTCGTTCGTAAAGCCATCTCTCAATAACAAATATTATAATTTTGCAGACCCATGAAAAGTAGTGTATGCGAATAAAATAAGGGAATTCCTCTCTTGGCATAATATTTTTAGCTATAATATTGTTTGTCATAACGTTTTTGCATTACTTTTGTTAGTATAATAATACTGTGGCATAATATTACTTTGGCATAGGTAATGCACAGGTTAGCATAACTTCAATTTGGTCTTATTTGATTTTGCCATAATTTGGAGTTGCAAAAATTTTTTTTGCTTGCTTTATTTGGAGTTGCGGAGGGGGAAGGGGTGTCGACCTTGTCGGGCTACCCTTGAGCCGCGAACATGTTTGTTTTTATATGAGTTACTAGCTCCTGCCCACGGCTTCACCCGCGTTAAAAGTATTTTATCATTCCAAGGAAATACACACTATTTTTTGTCCTTTTCAAGGTCTCAATCTATCTCCATGCCAAATTTCATCTAAATCGGTTTAGTAGATCCAGAGATTACCCCCTACAACCTCACAAACTTTACCACATTATAATATTGGTATAGATATAGATATCGTAAATATCATTATGCGTTTAAAATGTGCAAATATCATTATGAGTTTATAAAATTTTGCTTCATTATTATTATGCCAACAGTATTTATGCCTTTATATTTATGCCTAATAATATAATGCGTAATGATCATAATGCAGAATTTTATGTCTGTTATGCCAATGTAAATTATATCTATATAATTTATTCTTATCATTAGTAAACCATAAAATAAAACCTTCGGTTTTATTTGTTTTAAGACAAACAGATCAAGAAATAAACAAGCTTAACTCAGTAAATCTTTTTGGTTGAGCAATTTAATTGCTTAATCTCTCACTTTCAGATAACGCTAATGCCAGTTTTAACTCTTAAATCCGCACCAATGGCTAGAAATCATGATAAATAGAAACCACTCTTAATACTTTTAGTGTTTTATCTTTTAAGGCAGACTGGTTGCGATATGACAGTGCTTTTCCACATAAATAATTTTATTTGAATAAAAATAAAAGCTGCACGAGTCTATATTAAAGGTTAAGCAACGCTTGCCGAGGTCAGTCCGCGGATGGGTGATTATCTTAACATACTGAGATTTCTGCGTGACTTGAAAAGCACGTTAAGATGTTGGTCTCGGCTGTCATTTGATCAATCATTGATAGTCGTTACGGATAATAAGAAACCAGGTAGTCTAATATCAGCCTTGCCAAGGGGTATTGTGTTACCCAGTGACCCGCACAATTGTGCGGGTCTTATCGGCAACGATGCGCTGGTCTACTCAAAGCTCCAGAGCCTTGAACACCGACGACGAGTTGCCAGCCTGTCGGTTTTGTATCGGTTACATTTCGGGGAGCGTGTGATGGAACTGCACAATTTGATTCCGCCTAACCCTTCCCATCATCGAACTACAAGACGTACGGCAATGCGTCATCGGTACATGGTGGATATCCCTCCCATACGCACAAAACGTTTTTGTATCCTGATAGCTACAACCAAGATATGATAACCAAGTTGTGAAATAGGTCTTCAACTCAAGAGTGAATAGGTTACTTCTAGACAAGCGTGCTGTCTATTTGTGGTAAATTTAATAACTACTGAACGGATATTAAGTGTATTATTTGTTAAGATTTTGTGTAAATTTATTAAAATATAACGATCGATTGAAACAATCACCTCATCATCACATCATCAGCCTATTAATGTTCCCACTGCTGGGATACAGGCCTCCTCTCTTTGTGAGAGGGAATGGGCCGTAATCCACCACGCGGGCCCAGTGCAGGTTGGTGGATGTCACATGTCTTCGAATTTTTGGTTCTAGGACATGCCGGTTTCCTCACGATGTTTTCCTTCACCGTTTTGAGAGCAGTGGTGAAGAAATAATTTACACAAAGTAAAGCGCCTGCCTGGGCTCGAACCCACGACCTACAACTTGTAAGTCGCGGCCGATACCACTGGGCCACCACTGCTCTGAAACAATGATCATTGAAACAATGTATAGTGTCATTCTTCTTCTTTTATAGGTCTGCAGAAAAATCCGCAATGGCATATGTCTATCTTTTAATGATAGCTTAATATACCTATTCAAACTTCAAAAAAATGGTGACTTTCAATGCGGTAATTGGAAAGCTATTTAGATAGATACAGTATTAATCCTTATCAACTTAAATACGTTATTTACCTTAAACGTTTCATGGAAATTATGAAATCTTAGGTTATCACAAAATAAAACATAACGCACGCCAAAATAAATTAAGTGCAGGTCTCACACCGATACCGAGACCCTACGAAAGAAAAACATGTTGGCTTAATAATTATGCTCTACTATCCATGAATGAGGTATGAAACCATAAAACAAAGAAAAGAAAGAAGAAGTGAATAAGTTATGTGTGCCTAGCCACTATACTGGGGTTGGCGTACAGTCTAATCAGATATTGTTCGTACTGTACAACTATTTTCTTAATGTCCATCGGCAAACTTCGTGTTTCAACAGTCGTCGGATTTCTATCATTTGCCCTTTGCACCGAGAGACCGGACGCTTTCAATCAACTTGGAAGTCTGATAGAAAACCGACGATTGACGAAACACGAAGTTTGCCGCGGTACATTAAGAAAATAGTTTTACTGGTTTACAGAGAGCGACTACCTTTCTGATCTCCTTCACCCAGCAACTGTTAAACACGTTAACCCTGGCCACATTTTTGTCTGATTTTTCTAGCTTAGAATATCAAATTATTAACCCCTCCGTTATCACAATATTATGTTTTCAATTACAAGGAATCTCTTCTGAATTAAAAAGTTAAATTCCTTATGAATAGCGTTGGTACATGAGATACATCTCATTGACGACGCTTTCAAACGTTTGAATACTGCTTTCTAAACAGATCTAAAAGGAATTTTATTTGCAACCACAGACATAAATCTATCTAGATAAAGCAAATGTGTGAAGGTAAAAAAAAACAGTAAAAATCGAAGCAAAGCCTTCAGCCAATCTTACTTTTGAACTGTTTCATTTAGCGTTATCGGCACCGGACATCAACCGAAATCTAGAAAAATGCCTAATTGTGCCGTCTTGGGCTGTAAAAGTCTCGTTGGTGGAGACTATGGAAAGATTTCCTTTTATCAGTAAGTGACAACGAGCAAGCTTGGCTTTCATACAGATGGAGGGACTTGCGTTATCTTGTTGTTTTTATGTATGTGTTTCCAACTGTCTTGATTGTGGCTTTTGGGATACATTTATATTTGTGATAAGCATTCGATACAAAGGTTTTGTGTGAATTTAATGTTTAAGTGTGTGGTTATTATAATGATGTCTTTATTTTTTTAGAAACGAATAAAAGTCACACACCGGTTTTGGTGAAAAATTTTGGGTCAAGATACATGTTTGCTTACCTCTTCGGAGGTTTCATGTGTGATCTAAATCTAAAATAAATATAAGAAGGTAAATATTTTTTTTGTTTGTAGGTGGTCATATCTGGAATAACTGATTTATTTACGACAATATTTTGCTTATAGAAAACTAGACTATGTACTTTTTACTCCCAAGAAATGCCTGTGGCTTTGGCCAAAGGATCGAAGCCTTTTGGGCTCAGCTAGTGTTATGATAAGTGAAATATTAGATATTATAATTCATGCCAAAAATATTAAGGTTTTAAGGTCATTGGGTGTTTAGCCGGAAAATGGGAGCGGCTTATGTCCATTAACGGACTTTGGGGCGCATTAAATGAGTCTCGACCAGTTATGATAATTAAGTAGGTGCTTACGTCCGGTATACTTATGGCCGGTTTCTGAGTTAAGTAAAGCAGCAATAATCAGTTGAGTATTGTCAAATAATTTAGGAAGCGTTTGAGTATTTTACGTTTCTCAATTGAGAATCTACCTAGCTCAGTTAAGTAACTACTTAAGTATGGACCCGTCAAAGTTAGAGATGTGCAACTCGAGTTGACTTGAGTGGTATTCTTCCGAACTCGAGTTGCTATTACCAAAATCTAAAATAAAATATAATAAAGAACAACCAAATGCACACATGTCAAACATTAAAACCATTATTTCTTAAATGTGTTCGTACAACAAAATCAATATTATTAAAGTTTTAATAAAAAAAAGGTAGAAGCAAAACCAATAACCAACATTAAAAAGCATCACGATAGCCAGGAGTTTGGAACTATTATGATAACAAATTAAAGAATGCTACAAAACTAACCATTTTGCGATCAAGGTTGTATTTTTTAAATTAGTCGGATTATAACCGTTTGACGTGAAAAAAGTTGTCCCCAACGAATAGGGTATAAGTTTAAAATGTTTTTTTTTTGGCCAGTGGTGTCCCACTCCTGGGCTAAGGCTTCCCCCATTCCTTCCATGCTTTTTAACAAATAAACGAAATAAATAATTAATTCTAACTAACGAAGCTACGTTGCGCTAACTCGAGTTGCGCAACTCGAGTTATGTGCATTTCAACTCGGGTTAACTCGAGTCGTGTTTATCCCGAATTGGCACATCACTAGTCAAAGTTCCATTCGCTTTTTCTTTCACTCTTACGTTCCATTTTACAAAAGGAATCCGAGATATCACAAGATTGCATAAAATTTACTATTATAAATTTTATACAGCTATAAAAAGTACGTTCTTATTATATTATCTACTTCATTCAAGATTAAAAAAATCAAGTTATTAAAGACGTTATAATCTTTAATAACTTGATTTTTCATATTTAAGCAATTTAATAGATACCTATTTGAAATGTATACAACCTTCTTATAAAACTATGAAATGGATCGTAGGCACTAGTCAATTACTTTAAGATTGTCATGGCAACCGTTTTTATTTTGTCAATGATGTCTTATCGAAAGAAAATATCTTATATAATTTGTTATTGCTAAAATCAAGAATTGAAGCTTGTAATTACTAGAAGTGAATGTGTTCAGGCGAGCAGTTGCTAGTTCTTGTGATACCTCATAGAACTACAGAATATTTTACTCAGAACTTGACAAGATCTCTCAAGGTGGAACCGACACACACCAGTGAACGGAAATAAACATGGAAGCATTCCTTGCTTTAAAAAATGACCCAACGCACATTGTGCCCCGGTGGGCGGGGCTTACCGATCGTGCCACTCACGCTTTTAGTTCGTCCCCAGTAGGCAACAGCGGCGGTCGACTAATATTTACCGTTTTTCGCTTGTTAAATATTTAAAAATGGCTTCTTGTGCAGTGAAGTGTTGCATAAATAAATCACATTTGCATAACAAGAATGTTGGAAATATTTTTCCCGTGTAAATACATCGCTATTCATTATATTTCTATTAAAAATGTAGTACACCACGAAATCTATGGGGATGATGTTATGCCAACCAAACAATTTACTTTTCTACCTGACAATAATGACAAATATAATTTCGATTACAATCTAAGATATCTTAGATTGTAATCGAAAATTCACGCCGTTTTTTTCTATGGCCGCCCCATTCGTGAACGGAAATAAACATGGAAGCATTCCTTGCTTTAAAAAATGACCCAACGCACATTGTGCCCCGGTGGGCGGGGCTTACCGATCGTGCCACTCACGCTTTTAGTTCGTCCCCAGTAGGCAACAGCGGCGGTCGACTAATATTTACCGTTTTTCGCTTGTTAAATATTTAAAAATGGCTTCTTGTGCAGTGAAGTGTTGCATAAATAAATCACATTTGCATAACAAGAATGTTGGAAATATTTTTCCCGTGTAAATACATCGCTATTCATTATATTTCTATTAAAAATGTAGTACACCACGAAATCTATGGGGATGATGTTATGCCAACCAAACAATTTACTTTTCTACCTGACAATAATGACAAATATAATTTCGATTACAATCTAAGATATCTTAGATTGTAATCGAAAATTCACGCCGTTTTTTTCTATGGGGCGGCACTATGCAAAATATACTAAGTTATTGTAGGTACGTAAAGGATCCTTAATAGCACGGAGAAAATAGATATCGTTGCTGTGTCTTTATCTTTTCTAATATATTTTTGGTCGTTCCAAATTTTTTTTTCACACTATAAAAGATGGTTCTTTAACACGAATTGCGGTAGGAGTTGACTAGTAGAAATCATCACGCGAAAAAGCGTTCATACTTCTATGCGATTTTTTTCTTTCATTTTTGACAAAATATAAATCCAAGATGGTGGCTGCGAAAACTTTCATTTTACATTATGGGTTTAGTTTTCGAGGTTGCTAAAGTCCATTGTAAGGTTAAAATAATCCAAGACGGCATAAAATAAAAATAAATGTTTTTTGTTTAAATCATATGTGAGAAGGAACTTCTTTCCTGACTAAGGTCCCCTGACCACAAACGATTTTTTATGCTTCTATATTTTCTACCAGATTATTTCAATACCATCACTATCATAATTAATAATTGCGTTGCACCATATTGCATAAAACATCCCGGGCGACGCGAATGGTGGACGCAGTGATGCATGACGCAGTCGTAGAAATGTCGTTAGCGGCCTATACGTTAGATGGTAATTTAAACTCAAACTAACAGTTTATAAGGTCTATTTTTAATTGTGCATCATGAGTTGTAATAATTATTGTTTGTGTGCCTTGGCTAGTTTGGCGAATCAGTGGCTGAGTTTCGATGTGTGCGTTTGTTTAGGATTTTGTGTCAAGATGCGCGTTTAATTTCTTTGAAGTAATGCTTCCATGTTTATTTCCGTTCACTGACACACACAGAAATCGTGCATATGCATCGGAATCTGATTGCAATTGCGATTTACCAACAAATGTGGACTGTTGTGATAAATTTTTTAATGAGTGACCTAGGTTTTCATGACCAAAGACTTTGCTAGCCATCGAAGAGCCTCCGAAGATAAACAATATTAGCCAGGGTCGGTGCCATTCGATATGTGTTGCTATTATGAAGGAGGACTGTGTTCTACCTACTTATTTTGTAAAATAATAAATAAATGAGATTTGTCATGTTGTTTTTATCAACTTTTATTGTTCTGATACCAAAATCGTATCATACTAAAGCCAAATTCTGTACACAATTTCATCGTTATAACCTCTTCTTGTATTGTGGATCCTAATAATAATATCTATTCTATATAGGTCTGTATGTTTGGATATTTGTTAATCACACCTCAATGGTTAAACGTATTTGGAAGTATATACTTTGAAAAACACACAATGACCAGAATTAGAACCTAGGATATAATAACAAAAAACAAATACATTAAATAATAGATATAAAAATAAATAAACGGAAAAACCTTTTATTCTGAAATCAGAGAAATAAAACTGAAGTCTATACAATACTATACGTAGTTTATAAAATGTCCCTAATCTCAGTGTGCTTAATAGGCCTCCACTAACAGTTTCCACTGGGGTCTGTCCTGAGCTACTCGCCAACACCACAGAGCACCATCGCTTACACTTTTTGCCTACATCTTGGACCAGCGGTCTTTCCCATATCCCATTTCCATCTATGACACTGTCTTCAACGGCATCTTTTCCCATCTCTTGTGTACCAATTTGTCAATTTTCTCCATGTCACTTTTCTCCATGTCCCTTGGTTATCGCGCATCATATAACCGGTCCATCTCCACTTTATACATAATTCCTGTTGGATAACTGTCGGTTTTCGCGCAGGAAAAGCTACTGTCGACTACAAACACTGGCACATTTTGAATATTTTCTTGAAGATCTCACTCAACATAGTCATCATTTCTGCCGAAAGACTGCTGGATACAGGACTTCCCTAGCGTCACCACATCAACTAGTCCTGTGCGTCTTTCATACATCGGATTTCCGTGACCTTAACCAGGTCATCGGTCTACAGAGGGAGGCCTTAAAGCGCTGCGTATTCCGCCACGCGGTCGCAACTCCAGAACTTAACAGCCCCATTGACCACCCGTTCTTCGAGCATCTGAGATCTATTAGGCGTGAAATATTTGCATCCAATCTAATGTTTTCGATAATTTAGGGCGAACAGTCTTCTTCAACGCATCGGTCTTCGTGGAGGCATCTCCAAGGAAGACAAGGTCTTCTTCGTCACTCGTTTTATAAGTTTATATATTATTTTGTATTTATTTCGCTTGATCACCGTTTAAGCACAGACTTGTCAATTATCAACTGCCAAATGTAACCAGTGTAGCCAGATTCGACGAGCCCTAAGTCGCCGAAAATTTAGTTTTTCCATTTATAAAAAACTCAAGACGACCAATATTCACTAATACCACGAAACATTCTTCGAAACTTAAATGCATTAGCTACAATAATCATTATTGGTTCCACATAAAACATTTTTCTGCATTTGTTTATTTCCCTGTGTTGTTGCGACTGAAGTATAATGAAAATAGTGAAAAAAGCATTTTATTTGCCAGTTATTTACATCATTCCTCAGATAATGTTGTATTAGATAGTCTCATTCCGAAATCGCCTAAAATTGCCTTATTTTTTTTGGAGGTAACCTAATTGGCGCCGCTCGTAAAAATTGGTCGACCCGGCACCCTTCCAAGTAGCCTAAATGGCAAAAAGGCGCCCAATCTGGCTACACTGATGATGTAACGTTGGCAACGGTTTGAGAATTCGAGAATGATCAAATGTGTTTTTCTCAGTTGTGAAACCCAATTGATCGTCAATGAAGGTTTTTTGTATGACATAAGGTATACTTTGGCATGACTTGACTACGTATACTCAAACCTTGCTCAGCATCGCAGAAAACTTAAAGTGGCAGATGATCAAGGGTGACAGATGCTTAAATCGAGATCAGCACGTACTTAGCGTCGAATACTTAATTCAGAAATCGGCCATTACTCTTTTCCATTAGCTATGAAATATATGCGCTGATTTTCATTATTTTAGAAACTTTGATTTTGTATAATATACCTTATAGTCACATTTATATGTAATTTTCCAACAAAAATGATGTAACCAAATACTTGTAATGGAAAAGAGTGTCCGCGGAGTCTCTTGCACGTTCTTCTCCATAGAACGCTACTGACGCTTGCAAATGTGCAACTGGATACATTTTTTGTTTGACAATTCAAAAGTGCCTTTTGGTTTAGTTGAAATAAGATATTTTGATGAGGATTATCAAAACGTCCAAATTGCATGGAATTGACATGCGTTACCACTAACATCCTCACTGTTTGAGTTTTCGATAATCGTAATCGCTTACAGAATATCAATAAAAAAAAAAAAAAATACAATTGTATGATGTTTTAGCGACTCTATGTAACTTTTAGAAGAGAGCAGTTCAAAGGTCCTGCCAATTTTCTTGTCACTTTACTATATCACCATGACCACACCATGATCAATGTGTGTTGCCAGTATTTACTTATGGAACCGAGACGTGGTCGCTCACAATGGGCCTTATCAGAAAGCTTAAAGTGACCCAAAGGGCAATGATGAGAGGGCTATGCGCGGAGCTTCCTTGCGTGATCGCAACAGAAATGAGGATATCCGCAGGAGATCCAAAGTTACAGACATAGGCTGAAGACTAGCAAAACTTAAGTGGTAGTGGACAGGGCACATTGCTCGCAGAACGGATCGCCGAATGGGCAAAAAAGTTCTGGAATGGTGACCACACTAGGTGGATCGATGACCTGGTTAAGGTTGCGGGAATGCGCTGTATGCGAGACGCACGGGATTGGTCAATGAGGTGACGTCTGGGGAAGGCCTATGTCCAGCAGTAGACATAGTGACAAAGATGATAAATGATTATGATAAATTATTTTATTTCTGTAATTTGGTTTATTCAAGCACTTTTACATGTCGGTCATATTTTTTTTAAAACTAGATGAGGTCGGCGTTTCCTATCTGACTACTCTGAGAAGAAAGGCCGAAACAAACTCAAAGGTCACAGTCTCTTTTAAAGTCCTGACAAAATCTTGGTTAGATCATGTGAAGACCATGTAGACTGATGTCTGAAATGGTCTTTTGAGGAAAGAACCAGGCATATTGAGTGGAACTGTCGAGTTCACGCATTTGTCAATTACCGAACAGCTCAACTCAGAATTTAAGGAGCTTAACGATTCAATGAACAATACCAAAGAAAGGACATTCGGGTAGGCCGCATAAACTACTCAAACTGCCAGACCATGTTTAAAAACTAAGATAAATTAAAAACAAAATAAGGATCCACATAGTCTTCGCA
The DNA here is from genome assembly GCA_949775005.1 of Orthosia gothica. NCBI lineage: Eukaryota > Metazoa > Arthropoda > Insecta > Lepidoptera > Noctuidae > Orthosia > Orthosia gothica. The sequence goes on along the minus strand of OX459062.1, from coordinate 11,515,985 downwards.
TTCACAATAATTAAAATAAAATAATATAATACTTTAAAAAGTAAATACTCTTATTGCAAGAAAACAAATAAAAAAAAGAATTGTATAAAAAATAACAAAATTCATGGTGCAAAATATAAAAAAAAAAACTAAATTAAATTAATTGGAGCAGCACACTCCCAAGCCATTGATGATGATGAAGATATCACCATAATCATGCATTAAAAACTCTTATGCAGGTTATAACTTGAGTTTTTTTAGGAATCGATTTTGGTCTCCGTTGTGAAAATTGTTCATTTACAACGGCAGAAACAGTTTATAGAATAACATCACACTTTTCTGTTACACCCTTTAAAGCAAATAAATATTCTTGGCATAATAAGTTAACTACATTTAGTTTCCTTGCAAGCTCTTGGAAGCAAAACATTGAGTTTACACTGCCTCATCTCGAGATAACGACACTCCTCCCAGTAATGAGATAAGTCTGGTGGAATTTAATTTCGTCCCGCCTTATGGCATCCGCCATTATTGTGCCAATTACGTGGCAGTGCGGCTTGGGACATAATGCATTGTGCCATGGATTTATTTGACGGAGAAAGAAGCTTGGAAAAAGAAAATTGGATAAGGAACTGACCGCGTGCTTTGAGTGTACGTAACGTTTTTGGTACTTACTCTTTATACAAAGGAACAATGATTGACTTAATGCCTTAGATATTCTCTATCAGTCAACAAAGGGTGGTGATTTGTAAGAATTGATAACATTTCTGGTCAATTATTCTGTAAGTCTGTGTGCGGTGTGGGAGCGAAATAAAACATGGTGTGTCGTGTTTTGCGGGTATTACTTTTATGTTTACGTCAAGAATTGTAGATATTCGTGATTTTGGTTTTAGTCAAATCATAATTTTGGGTAGTTTATTTTTATCTTACTGTATTTATTTTATGTTCTTTGTATCTATTTTAACATACACAACAGAATTGGTTTCCGTACGTCACGTCCTAGGCGACCACTGAAAATCAGCGCGCAGGTTCCCCACGGCACAGCATTATGCTGAGTGGAAGCCTTCTTGCCACAATCACGACATGCATCTGCCTGACATCTTTTGCACCCTATTTCCTTTCTGTTATAAACAGAATGTAGGTAGTATATGTTATTATTGTTTGATTTATTTCTCGTCTTTTCTAAATTTATTTAAGTACTACAAATACTGTTGTTAAGGGTTTAGCATAAGCATGTTCTTATATTGTATATCGTTTTGTGACAAACAAACGCTTTTTCTTTCTTTCTTTCTTCTGTACATGATAGAAATAATGAAAATCACATCATTAATTCATTCGATTTTTTCCAAGTTGATAAAAGTATTAAAATAAAAGTTAAAATGAGCTAGTTTTAAATCTAAAAGGCTTTCACTTACACTTTTATTTTAATAGTCGCTCAACTTTTTCTAGCCATTTACAGAACCTTTATCAAAAGTTTTAATTAAATATATCTAAGCGTCTAGTTTAGCCCTTTTCATTATGTTATGATCTAGGTTCACAACTTGTAATAGACATCTCATTACTGAAATATTTTAATCCTTACTTCAATACTAAGTATTTCTTGTCTTTTCTTACTTGTTAAGTATGTCTGTCTGTTGGTAAACTCTTCACGCTTTAACTACTGAGTGAATTCATATTAAACTTGGCACACTGGGGTGGACAATTACCTCGAAACAGGATACTTTTCATTCCTGTAGTAACTTGGGATGATAAAACAATTTTTACTAGTGCGAAACCGTGAGTAGAAGCTAGTAAAAATGATCCGACAGCTTTTCTTAAGCTGAAAAACTAAAAAGGATTTATTTTTTGTATATGTTTTTTATTTCTTTCAAACTCAAACTGGTTTGAAAGAAAAAAAAAATGGACTCACACAATAAGACGCCCAAAATACGCCATGTTTTTTTTTTAACGTCACTTATCTAATAAGAAGGCGGTCACGAAGTATTACGATGTCTTAAATATATGAATCTGTCTAGCGGTTTGAAAGATATGAAGTAATAAAGAATATTATAATTATACATACATACAAACAAACATACAAGATATTCGCGAAAAACATAACCCTTTCGTTGCAGTCGGGTAATAAACCAAGCAACATCAGTATAAACCAAACAGACGTAAATGAATCAGTCATAAATAAAATCACAATGAAGTTATTGACAGAACCATTTTTATTTATCACTAAAACAAAATTTTACTTTCATGTTCATAGCTCTGCCATCACGCCATATCGCGTGTTTAGGGGTAAACAAAAGTCTTGCTTGTTCCGTTACTTTAGTCTATAAAATCATAGTAGTATAACGTAAAACATTGATGCTTCATAAAATGCTGAAAAAGCTTACTACTTGGTATCACGCTTGGTACCTGACTGGGGTGATAAAAATAATAAGACTAGATTATCGGGGTCATGTACATACATATCGTATATGTACAGTCAAGGGTCATAAGTGCAATCGCACTCCGCTTATTAACCCCATCACCAACAGACGTCCACTGCTGAATAAATAATTATGCAGAACATAATATATGACTATGTTCTAAATATCTTCTCTTGCCAATTAGGTATGTGTGATTCTGCAGTATTAGAAGTATTTCACAGACTCACTTTAGTTATATTCCCCCAAGCGTCATCACATCGAGCGGTCCCGTGCGTCTCGCATCCAGCGAATGCCCGCAACCTTAACCAGGACATCGTCTCACCAACGATACGCATTCACCGCTCCAGAAATTTTGAACCCCATCGACCATCCGTTCTGCGAGCCATATCGCCTTCCCAGCCCACTGTCACTTATGTTTGGCTTTTCTTCTGTCTTATTAAGTTATAGTGCCTAAAATTCAGTTTTGGAAGTTTTTTTGTCTACCTCAGATTTAATCTACAGTATAGAATACATAGTTCAGTTTAAATAAGTCTTGTGAATCTGCGTAGGATGGCCTTTACTAGAAGTGGTCATCGTAGTCGTGGTCCTGTAGCATCAATAGCATCCGGAGCCGGATAATAGCATTTCTCTCTGTGAGATGAATGAGCTACCACGCGGACCTACAATAGTGCGGATTGGTAGACGTCACCTGTCTTCGAACATAGAGAGGTCCGTGCGTTATAGACTGGTTATACTTATGCAAAGTAGTTTGTCGTGGGTGTGGTACGAAAGTGACTCTCCTGGCATGACCTCTCATCATATCAGGAGATAGACGCCATGCAACAATCGACACGACTCTCTGGTAGTGACGATCGTGACGATCAATCGCCAGTACAAATTTCTTTTTGACAGCCGACCATAGATTTCTTCCGTGTTTAATATATTACTCTTTGGTCCGCGCGCTCTGTCGTTTATCTATAGTTTCGTCAAAAAAATATTGAGCATCGCGGTTTATGTTTTATTTATATATTTGCTTTATACTTACACACAATTATATATGTGTTTATACTATTATGTTTGTTATTTCAGAAATCAAAATCAATAATTTGTATTTCACATAGGCCTACATGGGCACTTATAAAACGTCGACAAAAGGTGCACGGTTCGGGTTTGTCGTTTCCTATGGAGAAGAACCGGCAAGAAACTCCATGGTTACTCTTTTAATTTTTTTTTGGTTTTACTATATTTCCATGTTACAGCAGTACTTAGATGGGGGGACAACGCAGGCCCGACAATAAGTCGTAAGAAACTAAAACAAAAAATGTTCTATAATAAATAAACAAAAGATTAAAAAAAAGTAAAACGAGATGAAATGTTAACAAATGTTAACAATCTAGAAATCTAGAAGGCCTACAATGTTCACACATTTACAAAACAATCGGTAAAAAGAATCTATACAAAATATAAATAACAAGACTAAATTTAACATGTGGCACAAATGTTATTACATTTGTGCCACATGTTAGGCTCTAGACAGACGGACTGCATTTCAACTGCAAATTTGCAGTTCGGATGCAGTTGAAAAAAATGTTCCATTGATTCCATTATTGCAGTCGTGTCAACTGCATTCAAACTGCATCCGAACTGCAAATTTGCAGTTGAAATGCAGTCCGTCTGTCTAGAGCCTTAAATTTAGACTTGTGAATCAGTGCTGTAACTATTCTTAGCAAAGGGCTATAAAGATAATTGAAAACCATTGCAAAAAGTCTTATTAAATGAAGAAAAAATGAGATTGAGAATAGTTAGAGACATCCACATATTTGCGCCGTTTATGAGTTACCAGATTTATATATAAGAGTTATTTTTTTAAGTAATTTCCGTTTCCGTGTGTGTGTCCGTGGCATCAACAGTGGGCCTTATCAGAATATCAGCGCTGCATTATTTCCATTTTGGATATCGCTCCACATGCTGGGCTTAGAGTTTTTTGGTGTCGTTCTTTATTTCTTATTATTGATTAGTTTTTTGTTTTTGTTTATTTCTTGTGTCTCCTGTGCGGGTCACAAACATTTTTTTTTCCTTCTTTAGTTTTCTACACCCTTATCCGATCTTCTTAGTGATTCCAGTTTTTCCATAGTGCGGCAACTCAGGTACGTTTTTTATAAATTTTTGATCATTATTATAATTTTAGCATATAGATGCTATTTCTACGTACTATAGTATAAGACAGATTACTCTTGATTTTTTGTTCTCTTCAGTATTGAATACAATTTATAACTTATCGTTTTTATCGTAGCCCGTAAGTGATTGTAAATAATGCCGTAAAGACGACCTATTGCGACCCCAAAAGTAAAAAACTCCCGTTTGCAGACTTTATAACTATCGTGGGAAGATAAACAGGTGAAGGGAAGACAAAATGTGTCATGAATTTGTTATCATCATGAGCAATATTTACTTACTAGATTCTACCCGCGGCTTCGCCCGTGTGAAAAGTGTTTTATTATCCTATGGGATCCTTATACCGAGTTTTCCAAGTGCTCGTATTTTTCTGAAACCTTATCATATATGTGTAGTAGAAAGCTAAATTGATACGATATGTGTGTTTGATTTGATATGAAAATAGCTATCAAAAAGATGTCTATATTTTTAGCTAAGTTACTGATGTTTGGCTTGCGAGCAGAGGTCTTAGGTGCCGTGAAATAAGCGTCGCTTATACACATTCGATTCAAACTAATCCATAACTGTTTACACGCATAGTCAAATATACTTTCGGGCAGCATGGCCGTCCTGCAAGCACTAAACAGCCACACGGTCAACTCAGGGCTGATTTACTAGTGTCACCGGCGCCCGAACTAGATCGGTATGCACCATAAAGTAACCATTCAATGGATCAAAGGACACAGCCACTCCCGAGGGAACGACGCTGCGGATGAGCTAACCAGAAGGGGCTCTAATATGGCCCGCTATGGGCCCTGAGCCCATAGTGCCTTTACCTTTCGGGTACCTACGCGGTCTGGTAAGAAAACACACCAGAGATCAATACCGCAAGCTGTGGATTGACCATAGTGAATGTAGGCAGGCCAAGGAGGCACTGTCCTACATCGACGGCTGTTTCATGAAAAGGGCCCAACGACTAACTAAGCCACAGTTGCGTTCAGTCACAGCTGTAACGACTGGACATGGGACCTTTAATAAGCACCTTTTTGTCATAGGAATCACGGACAGCCCACTCTGCAGAGCATGCATGGTGGAGGACGAGACAGCAGCACATCTGCTCCTAAGCTGCCCTGCAATTGCTGGCTACAAGGCCAAATACTTCGGTGACTCAGGAACCCTGGACGAGACAGTTGGCAGCAGCAGGGTGATGGCCTTTCTCGAGGAGCTGGGGTGATCGAATGATGTAACTGAATCCCACCCGTACGCAAAATACGCGCTTAGTCGTGGAGTTGCGGCAACAGCCCGTCGAATCTAAACTAAAGTAAACAAATCCGCAACTGCGGTGGCCGCTACAATCAAATAGAATAAGGGCAGGAGGATGAAGACCACGATAAGTCTAGGGAAGAAGAAGAAGCTTCGGGGGCAAGGCATTGTGTGTCCGGCAGTAGCATGTTTTTATTCATGATCTTTTTATGATAACACTAATATAAGTTAAGTAACACACAATCACTAGCTTACCTATAGCAGTCGCGTTTATTGACAATCTTAATTCAACCCTAGACTACAAATCTTATTTAGAACCCCATATATATAAATTATACGCCGCATTGAAGTGCATAGTAAAACAAGTAGTTTTCCTTACAATAACATGTGATTCTGAATGAATATTATTTTTATTCAATGACACACAACCTTTCTACGTATAAAATTATTACATTATGAAAATTAACGATATAGAAAAAAACACCTGTAAATTAGATACACTCTCAAACTAATAATATTTTTCAAAAACAAATCCAAATTCTTAGTTAGTTTATTATTATTGCTTTATTTTATATATAACAGTCACAATCTTAAAACTATCTACACTCTTACCTACATTCATAAAATTTACTTATCCACAAATTATACGTCGAAGTACAACGTTGTCGTATTATCAAAATGGCGGCACTTACCAACGCGACACAGTCGTTCCGTAACAGAGGGTCTACTCCCTAACTCTGTCAACGAAGTTACGGGCCCGTCCAAAAGTACTCCGGAACTTCAGAGTGAAATAATGGTTGTGGTGGGCAAGGTGGATGATTAAAGACCGTGCACCTACTCGCTGGTCAGACCGATTACAGGGATCGCGGTGACCACTGTCCTGAGAAAAGGTGATGACAGTGGCGTGGAAACAGCTCGTCAGTGACTCCGTCAAGCGTTCCAAGACCTTCACAAATGAAGACAACGAATAAGAAGAACAATTAAAATAATCTGATTTAGACAAAGCCGTCTTGAATCAAAATTTATCGTGATACATAAATTTTTTACTAATATTATTGAAAATACACACACACAGACAACAAACAAAATAAATATTTGGGAAAGGCCAATGACCGCTGTTGCCATGCTATAAGGAAACAGATATCGTATCTTACAAACACAAATAACAAATACTCATAATAAAAAAGAAACAAATGTCTAGAAATCAAATAACTCCAGTAAATAAATAAGAAGAAAATATTGGAGAAATCCTTTTGAAAGCTCAATCAATGTATCTTGAAATATCCAAACCAGCGGTTATTAGGTTGGAAACTTAATAAAAACCTTGTGGCTGTTGGAATTTATTTATATTTTCGCTGTAATTGAATATTTTTTCTTATAATTAAAATAGAGTTGAATAACCTCTAATAAGTATTCGTTTTATTGATAGATATTTTTATTAATTTTACATTGAAGTTGTGCATGTTTTGGTACTTATGCTTAGATAACAATATTGAGATACAAATGAAGAACCTAAATCAGTTAACAGGAGACCAGAGAAAGCAGAACATATCAAATCAAATTGTAAATCTTTATTAAACAAATAGCGCAGTAACAAATTAGGATGGACGGTGACCCTCAAACAATGCAGAAAAAGAACTATATCCTAAGTCATTCTCTCCGCTCGACTTAATCAAATTGGCAGGTAGGTAGAGTATGTTATTTGTTGACATCACTATCGTCTTCCTGCCTATTGTGGTATTTATTCAAGATCTACTTACGTTTCATAACACTCCACAATCCATCTTCACATCTTTTGATATCGCATCAATTTGTGTAACTCATTTTTATATATATTCTTTGTATTATTACCTGTAAAGCATATTTTTAGTTATTTCTGATTGTTTCTTTATTTCTTTAACTTAATTTGTATTGCTTATTTGCAAAATTATGGAATTTTTTATACTCTGACATTTTCATCTGACATGATATGTCTGTCTATTTTATTTTCTTAAAGCCATAGACATACCATAGGTACCATGGACTATAATACCTAGACCTTTCCTTAAGCTAGTTGTACATTATTGTAAGGTCAGAGCAGACTGACCCGCCTTTGTAAAGCCGTTTTTATTTCTCTGGTCTTTTTGGCGATTTGAATTTGAAATTTAGAAGAAATGGAGATCGAATGAAAAACGGGCTTCAGTTCTTTTCAGTCTCAGGTCTGGTCTGAACGCCGAAATACTGTTTTCCTACTGAGGATTACTAAGTGTATTTTCTAATCGGCAAATTATCTAAAATCTCTAATAATCAGTCTTTATATTATTACCTCAATTTGTTCAGTTTGTGAATGTGGTTAAAATCAATAAATAACTTCTGGACTAAGTATTCTTTTACTGCTATACGTATATATATCAAGATGTGCCACTCTGGCACGAGGTGCACGTACGTTCTGCGGCAGACAGGACCTCAGATGTACTGCGGCTGACAGGACCTCGGCGGCGCGGCGCGGCGTTGGTGCGCTTGCAGCACGTGATGGTGCGCTCGCGGATTGCGCTGGTGCGCTCACAGCATGCGCTGGTGCGCTCGCAGCATGCGCTGGTGCGCTCGCAACACGCCCTGGTGCGCTCTGAATACAAGCGCGCCACGGCATCCCACCAGCCGTCCCATCACACCGTGCCACGTCTTCCTGCCCGACCTACTGCCTGTTAAGCTGCCCACGTCGTACGAAGCCGGCCCTTAATTTTTATATTTCTATATCTTTTTTTATTAATTTTAGTTTATATTTATTTATTTTTATTAACGTGGCTTACGTATAGCTCCACTGAGCTATACGTAACGCTACAGTTTGGCGCCCAACTTTTAAATAATTGGGCGCAACGTTGTTTGTGCGCCCAATTATCTGAATCCACCCCATCACCCACACTTTACCTACTTTCTTACTACACTTTTCTTTAACGTGGGCTCGATTTTTCATATTCTCTAAATTCTAAAAAACATACTTACACAAGTATATACAAAGGCTAACTTTTGGTTTCTCTTACAGGCCCCATTTCATCATCATTTTCTCTCTTTACACTTTTGATAGAACTTAAACCTATTAGGCAACTTCTTTTTCCCTCCTTATGTTTTCTCTTTGTTTTATTTTTAGAGCGGTATTCCTCTAGAGCGGTCTGCACAACTCAGAAAGCCTTATGTGCAAAGAGCGGTCCCGTAACTCTTTAAAAATAAGCCAAATGCGTGGAGTCTTCTTAAACTTCTTAATTCCCTTGAATCTTATTCTTAAAGAATGAGGTGTTATTAAAGAGCGGTCCCGTAACTCTTTAAAAATAAGCCAAATGCGTGGAGTCTTCTTAAACTTCTTAATTCCCTTGAATCTTATTCTTAAAGAATAAGGTGTTATTTTAGAGCGGTTTGCATAACTCGGAAAGCCTTATATGCAAAGAGCGGTCCCGTAACTCTTAAAAAATAAGCCAAATGCGTGGAGTCTTCTTTATTTAATTTTTTTTTTCCCTCTTGTATCCTTCCCTCTCAACCTAGTTCCCTCTCAACCTACTTCCCTCTCAAACCTAGTTCCCTCTCAACCTAGTTCCCTCTCAAACCTAGTTCCCTCTCAACCTACTTCCCTCTCAAACCTAGTTCCCTCTAAACCTAGTTCCCTCTCAAACCTAGTTCCCTCTCAACCTAGTTCCCTCTCAACCTAGTTCCCTCTTATAGACTTGAGAGTTCCCTCTTATAGACTTGAGTCCTCCTTCTCTTATAGACTTGAGTCCTCCTCCTCTTATAGACTTGAGTCCTCCTCCTCTTATAGACTTGAGTCCTCCTCCTCTTATAGACTTGAGTCCTCCTCCTCTTATAGACTTGAGTCCTCCTCCTCTTATAGACTTGAGTCCTCCTCCTCTTTGAGTTCCTCTTGTTTAATTAAATAGTTTCTTAAAGGGTTTTCAAACAGGTGCGGGTTACGACACCTATTAAAAATAAATAAGCCTTCGTTATATCTTTATAAATATTTCCTTGTGGAGTATACGTCATTGAATGTGAACTATATCCCCTAACGTGTGATTGAATGAGAGTGTTTGACGAAAGTATGAAAGATGTTGTGTGATAGAGCAAGGATTATATTTAAACCTCAAAATTTTCTTCTAGTTGAAAATTTTTCTGGGGTCATCGGGGAAATGTGGTATTTATTCAAGATCTACTTACGTTTCATAACACTCCACAATCCATCTTCACATCTTTTGATATCGCATCAATTTGTGTAACTCATTTTTATATATATTCTTTGTATTATTACCTGTAAAGCATATTTTTAGTTATTTCTGATTGTTTCTTTATTTCTTTAACTTAATTTGTATTGCTTATTTGCAAAATTATGGAATTTTTTATACTCTGACATTTTCATCTGACATGATATGTCTGTCTATTTTATTTTCTTAAAGCCATAGACATACCATAGGTACCATGGACTATAATACCTAGACCTTTCCTTAAGCTAGTTGTACATTATTGTAAGGTCAGAGCAGACTGACCCGCCTTTGTAAAGCCGTTTTTATTTCTCTGGTCTTTTTGGCGATTTGAATTTGAAATTTAGAAGAAATGGAGATCGAATGAAAAACGGGCTTCAGTTCTTTTCAGTCTCAGGTCTGGTCTGAACGCCGAAATACTGTTTTCCTACTGAGGATTACTAAGTGTATTTTCTAATCGGCAAATTATCTAAAATCTCTAATAATCAGTCTTTATATTATTACCTCAATTTGTTCAGTTTGTGAATGTGGTTAAAATCAATAAATAACTTCTGGACTAAGTATTCTTTTACTGCTATACGTATATATATCAAGATGTGCCACTCTGGCACGAGGTGCACGTACGTTCTGCGGCAGACAGGACCTCAGATGTACTGCGGCTGACAGGACCTCGGCGGCGCGGCGCGGCGTTGGTGCGCTTGCAGCACGTGATGGTGCGCTCGCGGATTGCGCTGGTGCGCTCACAGCATGCGCTGGTGCGCTCGCAGCATGCGCTGGTGCGCTCGCAACACGCCCTGGTGCGCTCTGAATACAAGCGCGCCACGGCATCCCACCAGCCGTCCCATCACACCGTGCCACGTCTTCCTGCCCGACCTACTGCCTGTTAAGCTGCCCACGTCGTACGAAGCCGGCCCTTAATTTTTATATTTCTATATCTTTTTTTATTAATTTTAGTTTATATTTATTTATTTTTATTAACGTGGCTTACGTATAGCTCCACTGAGCTATACGTAACGCTACACTATGTCCCATGTTACTTGGGGTTTGGGCAAAAAGTTTTAACACAAACTAACTTTTATTTCATATCACTCCTCACACAGTCAATGTATCTTTTCTTCGGCTGTCTCCTTTCTTTCCATCCATCCACATTTATATTCATAACTCTTTTAGTAACATTGTTTCAACCCTTCTCACTACATGACCATACCAGGACAAACGGTTCCCTTTCAACTTTTCTGTCACTGGCACCACTTTCAAACTGCCTTAAATATTCGTCACTTTATCCATTCTTGTCACTCCGAACTTCCATCTCAACATTATCATCTCTGATACTTGCAAATTTTCTCTTTCATCCATCTTTTTCACAGCCCAACATTCTGATCCATTCTGTACGACAGGTCTCATGACGGATTTCTTTTTTGCTGTTGTTATGGAGTCCAACTGAATCGATTAGTTTGCAGAAAGTTTCTTTGAAAAACCCCTTTTTCTTACAGTTTGGTTAAAAGGCCATATTCTGGGATATAATTATTGTGTAAAGATAATAATGTTCATCCACGAAAAATAATCGCAAATTAATATTCACTGTCAGATATATATTTGCTTGAAATAACACTTAACTAAGACTGAAAATTAGATCTGCAAGTTAATAAAAAGCTGCCTTCAGTTAATAAGGTTACGTCAGTACTGTGAGCCAGCACGGCTTTAACTCAATATAATATTATTCTGTAAAATTGATGAGAAAAATCGAGTTTGAAGCTAGAAAATTTCTAGTTTATTGGATTTTCAATTTTTGTTATGTCAATCATTTTTTTGTTGAGCGTTTGAAATTGAATTTTAACTTTTTAACTAAGCTTGAATTGGATTGACGTACAATGTTTTTTCTTATGAATAGTGGACAACCATTATTTTGATTAAAAGCTTTTCTTTTGCCATTTATTTTGTTTTAATAAGAAAATAGTTCGTCAATCAAAATTACTACAATTTTGCTAAAAGGCGTCGCATCAGGCTAGGCATAAGATAGCGGGTCGAGTTAGACAATATTTTAATCTTGGTTCACACTAACCCTGGACCGAAAGAGCTGGAGTTATGGAGGTTGGGCTTTGCCCACTTTGGCCAGTAATGGAATTATATTGAATTCTAGTAACCAGCCCAGCGAGCACGGCCTACTGTGATATGCACTTACGTGCATATCACAGAAGGCCGTGCTCATCGTGTCACACTTTTTATCACAGTTTGGGCGATAAAGCCATTTTGTCATATGTGCTAGCACGGCGGCGGCGGCGTGAGATATTTTCTTGACTTGTGGCATAACTTCTTGACGTTTATTTTTTTCTTTTTCGGAATTTTCCAATTTTATTGCAGTTTCTGTTTAACCTTAGCCATAAAAACCATTCAGGTTCTGAGAAGCAGAACCCTACGACGCAATGATGCCGAATTATGGGCCTCCGAATCTTATTTTATTTTACATAAAACGCTCTATATTGCCAAAATGGTATCTCGAAAACAGTATGTCTTAGGCAAAAAATAACCAAAATTTAGCCCCTCCCCTTTGATACCCCCATGCTAGCAGCATCCCAACATGAATTTATGAAACGGTTTTTTTTTCACAATGCATGTTTTTCGACTTGAACTACAAATTCTTAACAGGAAATATTTTCGGTCATGACAAGTTATGATAAAATATGTCATGTCTTACAGTTTGTCTTAAATGCTAGCACGGGACAACTATGTGACATAGTTTAAAGGCGCGAAATGCCTTTCTTGTTGCTGACTTCATTGTGCGACATAATCTGAATAGACGACCAAATAAAATAATGCGTATATAATCAAGTAAAATTTCACAATTTAAAAAACCCCCGACGCATTTATATTGCGAAAACACCCCGATTCAAACAGTAAAATGCCCATAACTTTTTAACGGCTGAACCAATTTTATTCAAACATAGCTAAGAACACTCTCGACAAAATTACCTTTCAAACAAACTAAATCGAAATCGGTTCATCCGTTTAGGCGCTATGATGCCACAGACAGACACACAGATACACAGATACACAGCAACACACGTGAAACTTATAACACCCCTTCTTTTTCCGGCGGGGGTTAAAAAGTGTGGCGTCCATACAGATAAACACATTTTTAATTTTGTTGGGAACAAATTAATATTTGACCCACGACCATAGACTTAAGCACATATTTTTCTTTGTTTGTTTGATAACATAGTATGTGTTTGTTAGAAATAATCATAGTGGAAATTTTAATAATTACTAAAAAATATAATAGCTTGGACCCTGTTCCCGATACCGGTGGGCCCCTAGTTTTTTATATTTTTAAAGTTTGTTGGGAGTTTTATTTAAGAAATATTTAAAAAATTAGAAAGTAAAATGAATATGGAATAAAAGAAAATACTTATAAAAAAAAAAACAAAATCAAAATAATAATTACAAATAAGAATAACAATAAAAAAGAATAAAAAGTAATAATATAAAATTAATAAATAATCCTGTAACATTTCAATTAATTAATAAGCATTGATCACCACACACACAAAATAAATTTATTGCCATTTGGTGCAGTAATTAGAAGTAAATTTTTTTTTTTTTTCAACTTTAAAATTTTATCACCACCTCCGAACGATAGTGATAAATTTTTCTTAATTATCTGTCAAACTGTGACATTTGTGTCAAAATGGGTGCGCCCGTGTTAGCAATTAAGACCCGATGAGTCCCAAATAAACGTCACTAAATTTTCTCACGCCGCCGGTACTAGTATTTAAGACAAAATGGCTTTATCGCCAAAATTACGATGAAATGTGTGACTCAAGTCATGTCACAGTAGGCCGTGCTCGTCGGGCAGCAACAAAAAAGGCATGTCGTCGCGCCTTTAAAATATGTCTCATGGTTGACCCGTGCTAGCATAAATGACAAATTGTAAGACATGGACAAAAATTATCATGTCTTGTCACAAACGTCTTGGGTTTGCCATGCTCGCCAGGCAGTAATGATATAGTAATGATATAGTATAGTAGTAGTAAAGTAACTTTTGCAAACTTTAATGAATCCTCGGAATCGCTTGAATTTTCATATTCGTCAAAATGGCGAAGGTGTACTGTGACTGTAAGTCTAATTATGTACCTATGTATTGTAACCAAATGCGGTTCAAGAAAACGAGCGACAAACATTTATGTCAGAATACAGAGCGACTTGAGGAACAGGCTAATGTGATCGATATTGGAAACAAAGCCTTTTAGAATAGATTGTAATCTTCCAATCTTCATAATTCAACTCTTTACTTTGTTTTGAGTGACCATCTTCAAACAGATAGGTGCAACAACGATCATCACCATTATTGGAACAGACAGACATTCGCAGCTGAACTTAGGCCTCCCCCAAGCATCATCACACATCATTCACAACAGAGACTTTGTATACTTCTAGACGTAACGTATTTAAGACGAAAAAGAAACTGTCAGGTCTTTAGTTCTTGCTTAGAAAACTCTATAAAAAGAGACAAACATAGACAAATGCTACCATCTTGAATAGCAGAGTGACAACTAGTTGAGTCACTGTGGTGTGTGGTGGTCACGCGCTTGTTTCGTTTTTAACAGGAAGAATTTTGTTGACTAATTATCTTCATGAAGGCGTGTGTGGCTATCGGTTGCAAGAGTATAATGGGCATATTATCAGGAAATAATGAAAGGATAACTTTCCACGGGTGAGTTTCGACTATTATGCTGAAATTATTCCATAGGCTGTCACGAATAAAGGAATCTTAGTTCAAAACTGTTGGAGTGTAACGCTGGCCATTTTTATGGAGGCTTTCTTTTTGAATTAAGTACTCGCTGTCAGCGCTGTCTCTGTCTACCTGTTTAGAAAAAAAAATATGTCATATGTCTGTAAAATAATATATTAAATGATTTTACATTGTTTCCACTGCGTCCGTCTTTCTTATTTCCATTACCCTGTAATAGGTTATGGGCCTTATCGCGGCAATGTGAATATTGTGTGAAACGAATATTATTTTGTGCAAAATATGGGTGAGTATTCTAACTCGGCAGTTACGATGGAGAAGCTGAAAGGTACCATCAATTATCGTGACTGGGCATTCCAAATGCAGAATATTCTCATATTTGAAAACTTATGGCATTGTATTAAGTGGCAGGATGAACCCGCAGAACTAAGTACGAGTAAGAGCACTGTGGATCAGGCCCGTAAAGAGGAGACGGCTCGAGCGAGGCTTTGTTTAAGCGTTGAAAAGTCATGTTACCCGCACATTGTGCAGGCGAAGACTGCAAAAGATGTTTGGGATGCCTTAAAGAAGGCATACGACGACTCTGGTTTACATAGAAGATTGACTTGTTTACGTACTTTATATTCGATTAAACTAGAACAGTTTGATAGCATGGAAATTTACGTTAACAAGATTTTGTCATTCGCTGATCAATTGCGTAGCATGAAAAAGCCTCTTGACGATGAATTTCTAGCTGCTATTATGCTAAAAAGGTTGCCTCAGGAGTATGCCCATGATAATGGCTCTGGAGCACTCAAGCATGGACTTAACAACAGATATGGTAAAAACTAAACTTCTTCGAGACAAGCGATGGACAGGGAATACTGGTGGTAACAATGACTGCTTATTTCTGCGGAATCGTCGTTAAAATAAGAACAGTTCCCGAGGTGCAAAGAAGAATTCGCCTAGTACATTGAAACACGTTAGTTCCTCGTCAAATGCGAACAAGTTGTGGTGTTGGAAGTGTCGGTCGAAAGGCCATGTCAAAAAGGACTGTCCTCAACTGGATCCAAGACTATCGACTTCTTTGGTCTTGTCTGCACTTAACACTGACAGTTCGTGGATTGTCGATTCGGGTGCGACAGATAATATGTCTGGATGTCGAGAATGGTTCAAATCTCTCGATGAGTCGCCGACGAAGGAGGTGTGTGTTGCTAATGGCAAGAAGTTAATAGTAGGTGGTGAAGGAGATGTACATTTTTCGGTTAACTTTCGTGAAAATACGATACAATATAACTTTAAAAGATGTAATGTTTGTACCTGACCTTACTGTAAATTTGATATCTGTATCTACTCTTGCAGCTAAGGGTTTTAAGTTAAGTTTTAAAAATACTGGATGTGACATACTCAAAGCTAGCAAGATAGTTTTAAATGCTAGGAAAGTTGGGCGAGTTTACAGACTTAACACTGTCGGTAGAGTCAATCTGACAACTTCATCTACGCCTACAGACATGAAGTTATGGCATCAACGATAAGGACATCTTAATTTTGATAGCTTGGCATCACTTAGAAAGGTTGCTAATGGCATTGATTTTCAGGTTACCACTCAAAGGAAAGTTTGTGATGTCTGTCTTAGGGGTAAGCAATCACGCGCTCCCTTTGTGACTAATCGTAATAAGCAGGTGGCAGACGCACGGCTGGCGCTCATCGACAGTGAAGTTATGGGGCCGATGCCGACCACTTTTCTTGGAGGCAAACGCTACGTCCTCACGTTTCTAGATGATCACTCGAGGAAGGTGTTCGTATATCCTATTGCGAAGAAGAGTGATGTGTGTAAGTACAATATTGATTTTATTAGATTGGTTGAAGACCAATGTAGTGCTACGGTGAAAGTACTGCGTTCAGATAACGGTTCTGAGTACGATAATGCTGAGTTGACAAATTACCTTAAAAAGAAAGGTATTGTTCATCAGCTTACGGTACCGTACTCCCCGCAGCAAAACTCGTCCGCAGAAAGATTGAATCGTTCTTTACTCGATAAAATCAGATGTTTACTGTTTAATGCGAATTTCGATGACAAAATGTGGGCAGAGGCTGTACACACAGCAGCATTCCTTATTAACCGATCGCCTAGTTCGAGACTTTCTGGTAGATTGCCAGAAGAGGTATGGAGCGGTAATAAAGTAAGCCTTAAGAATCTGCGTGTTTTTGGTTGCGAGGCATTTGCACATGTAGACGACTGTAAACGGAAAAAAGTTAGAACAAAAAAGTAAAAAGCTAATTTTTATAGGTTACTGTGATAATGTCAAAGGATATCGTTTGTTCAACCCTGATGACAATAAGATTGTTGTGTCACGTGATGTGATATTCAACGAATCCGTGTTTCCAGGTAGACACTTTAAAATAGGGCTAAAACGTATGTTTAAACCTATTTATCTTATAGGAGGTGATGACGTGGAGGAGATATTGAATACTACGCTGGTTGAGGCGGAGCTGCTGTGGCGTTATAGACTAAAACCAAATATAACGAATAAGGCAAGTTTCTTAAACTATAAAAATAGATTTAAAAAAGTTATGAAACTTACTAGACGTGCCCAAAACAATTATTCTATTAAAACCTCTACCAATAAGTCAAAAACTACCTGGAATATAATAAACAAAGCAAAACCCTGTTTCCCTAAGGAACCCATTAGACAGATCAACTTAGATAATAAAATATTAAATGACCCTCAAGAAATAGCAAACGCATTTAACGACTTTTTTGTAGACAAAATTCAACCGATTCCATGCAGTCAATATTACAAAACTTCGAGATTCAATTTATGTTGCCCCGAGTATACCAATAGACATTAAAAACATTATAAAATCATTAAAAGCCACAAATAGTACAGGATATGACGGAATTTCCACGAAGGTAATCAAGTATGTATCTGACTTTATTTGTAACCACTTGAGCTATCTCATAAACCTGTGTATCTGTTCAGGTGTATATCCAGATGCCTTAAAAGTGTCTATAATAAAGCCGTTATTTAAAAAAAACAATAATGAATACATGGGCAACTATAGACCAATCGCACTCATTCCTATCATATCAAAATTTTTTGAAAAGTATATTTATAAGGAGGCCTTTAAGTCAAGTTTTTTTTTTTGACAGTCACTTTTAACAGAAGCTATTTTATCTGTCCGATGATTTATAAAATGTATCGTTTGATGAATTAACCAGCTTATGAAAGAGCAACACTTCGTGGAGGCTGTTTTTTTACAATAGTCAATTTGATTACTATTTAGCTCCAATATTCCGATAAATTAATATTCGCAGATCGCAGCAGTATTTGTGTAAAGTAAATATGGCAGTGAAAATTTGATATTTGCATTTTATTTACATATATGTCAATGTGTAAAATCAATTAAAATTTCTTCGAATTGTTGATTGTTTTAAGAAATCGAATCGATAACGCATTAGAACATCACTTTGTAGACTACATTATATCGTATTTGAGCTATGAAACAATAAAAAAGATATTTCAAATTTAATTTAGACATTGGCAGAATAGTCGACATCGGTGTTTGCCATATAAAAAAAAATATTATAGAAGATACTTATTGCGGACTTATCACATTCTCATGTGTTTACTACTAAATACTTACGTATTTAGTAGTAAACATATAAGCTTCGCTGAGGTAGCCAACACAGGATTTTTTTATACTGTATATAAAAAAATCCTCCACTTTACCGTGATCACTTCTGTTTCAATGATTCAACAAATAGTCCAGTTGCGTAGACATTAGAGACTCAAAACAACACCAATTTACATTTACAATATTCACTAGGAATTTGTTATTTCAATATTTACTTTTATATTATTATTCTAATTTGCGGATAATTAAAGTAGCCACAAAATAACATACGAAAAAAGCCGCCAAAAACTCAAAATCTTCTGTACCTACTCAGCCATCAGCGATTAGCAATCGACCAACAACAAGGGAAAAAGTAATCGCAATTTGACAGCCACATTTGCTCGCCGATCGCTGTCGCTCTGCTGTCAAAAACCATACGTAATATGAAATTATCGCGATCACCTTGCGATAAATGCACATTTCAGTTAACAGATTTTAATTGTTAGCAGTGCTGTCGTAAAATTATTATGGTGTGGCTATAGCTCATATATAATGCGGATTCGCGATTGAAGAGCAATTATTTTGCAAAAATAAGCCTTCCAATTTTTTGACGTAAAGCGATATTCGCGCGATGATTGTACAATCTCTGCGCAAATATTGTTAATTGCTGTTTCATACGTAATAAGCCTGCCGGTTCATTAGTCTTCTACACATAGTAAAACAACGAACCAAAACCGCAAAGCGTACAGTTTACCTTTCATTTCTATTTCCTCTTCAACCTTGGATTTGGGTACAAAGCGACACATCCACATTACCTCTCTTCGGACCTCACTCAAAACTTCCCCGCGGTTTGAATCTGGGTGTCTGGCTGCCTGGCTTACCACGTCATTAGTTACGACCCAACGGCTGTGGTCTGTATAGTAGCGGTGAGCAGGACGGGAAGCAGAGGAGAGAAGGAAGGACCCACCCTGTTATACTTAAACCCATATTCCAAGTCATGTACTCATACTTGACTCCACCTCGAATTATCAAATTGACAGTTACACTGTTTTTAATTAATTGACATAAACCGAGAATTTTATCCACTTCCACGGCGACTGACTTGAGTAGAGGTTTTTCAAATTGGCTTGGAATATGGGGGCTGGGAGACGCGCTTAATTCGCCTGTGCTTGAAGTTTTGAAAAGTTGCTAGAACGCTAGAAAATTCGTACTAATTCCCAAAGTACTAGATTAGTTTCAGAGACGCAAAACGCTGCGCTTTCACCTTTCCATGAATTCGTCTTGGTAACGAAAATTCTTAAGGATGTTCATTTTTAGGAAGACGTTCTACCCGTTTTCAGTTGCCTGCCAAATTTTTACGTTACGCAAGAGGTGTAAACTTTTAAAGAAAAAAAAATCTACGTATCCGTTGTATCACACATTTTTAACTAAACGCTCGTCGCCTACTCTCTGCTTATCGCTGTGTGGCAGACGCTGGTATAATAAAACCACATAAATAAGGATGATATAGTGGACTGTATTAAATTGAAGCACAAGGTACATTAATAAAATATATAAGTACGTGCTACACTGGCAGGGTGCGAATGATGACTGATATAGGACTGTTCACATGAACGGAATGAATGAATTACTATGTATGCTTCATACATAAATTGGCAACGCCGACTAAGAAACCTAAGTCTACTTTTGAATACAAACCAAAATTTAACTTAATATTAAACAAACAGGAAACTGTGTCCTTTTTACAGGTATATGCATAAACTGTTTAAGCTACTATTACTATTATTTATTATATTTTAATACAAACAAAAGAAGTTATTAGCTTGAACTTTAAATTAAATAAATCATAAACTGGCTAACTACTTACAAAATTGTTACCTATGTAACTAATTTACACTGAGATTAGTGATTAAAAACCTATTGTATACCTACATACATAAATATTACTTTAATTTAAATATGCTATATGCATTGTAACCTTATAAGTATGTGTCTATTACAAAATATATGAAAAATGTAAATGTGAAGTGATCGATTTGGCTCTTTCAGATCACACGGCACAAACTCTGCAAATTAAGGTAAATAAAACATATAGATTGAAGTCTTGGCGAATCAAGAGACGAGATTTGTCGTTAGAAAATCTAGTTAAATTTAATCATCATCTTAGCTGCATGTCGTTCTCTGAAATATACAATACGGAGAGTGTAAATGTAGCATATGATATTTTCTTGGAACGTTTCCGTTTATTGTATGACCTTTGCTTTCCCTACAAATTTGTTACTATACAACCGCATAGAAAAGTTAAATGGGTCTCTCGAGGAATACGTGTTTGCAGTAAAAAGCAGCGTCACCTTTTATGGCAATACAGACTGAGGCCAAATAATGAAAATAAAAATAAATTTAAAGACTACTCAAAAAAATTTCGAAAAATTATCAAATTAACTCAGAAATCACAGAATAACTACTTCATACGAACCTCAGGTAATAAGTCGAAGGCATCTTGGCAAGTTATAAATAACAAAACACACACTTACGACCCAATTTCTCAAATTAGACTACATGATACAACAATTACAGATCCTCAAAGAATTGCTAATATCTTTAATGACTACTTTATTGATCAGATTCAACAGTCACCTCAAGTGTCATTTGAAACCAATAATATTCCGAACAACACAAACTCAATGTTTATGGCACCAGTTCTACCCCAAGATGTAATTAGAGCAATAAAATCTTTAAAAAATAAAAATAGCGTTGGGTATGACGATATAGCAACGAAAGTTGTTAAATTTGTGGCGAACAATATAGCTGTACCTCTTAGCCATATTATTAATCTCAGCATTGACTCTGGTGTGTTCCCTAATAGCTTAAAAACTGTTATAGTTAAACCGCTTTACAAGAAGAATAAAAAAGAAGAAATAGCTAATTACAGACCAGTAGCCTTAATTCCGGTATTGTCCAAAGTAGTAGAGAAGTTAATCTACGAATTACTTAACAATTTTTTATTTAAATATGACATTTTGTGTAATGAACAAAAAGGTTTTAGGAAAGGCAAGGGCATTAATACGGCTATTTTCGATTTATACAATACTATCATAAAAAATGTAGATAGCAAAGTACCTATTTGCGCAATCTTCACTGATATGACGAAAGCTTTTGATTGCGTAGATCACGACATTCTACTGAACAAGTTGAGTGTTTATGGAATAAGGGGAAATGTTCTCAAACTTATTAAATCATACCTTAGCGATCGTAAACAGTACACGGAAATAACAACAATTTGCCATAAGACGAAGACTGAAAAAAATACCGATCCGAAGGACGAACAGTAAAATATGGTGTACCACAGGGCAGCGTCCTCGGGCCACCCCTTTTCTTAATTTATATCAACGATTTGCCACGTCATGTTGATAATCCAATGGTGTTATTTGCCGATGACAGCACCGCGTTGGTAAAATGTAAACATCCGGATGGCTATGAACAGGACATAAATAAGACCCTGGAAGATATCGTACATTGGCTAGAAAGAAACAACTTAGTGATAAACCTACAAAAAACTAATATAATGCACTTCCATCAACGCACAATTCTAAAAAAAGTATCAGTAGAATACAATAAAGAACAAATTAACCAAGTTAAAGTAGCAAAATTTTTGGGGATTTACATTGACAGTAAACTGAATTGGCAACAACAAGCAGAGGAAATTTGCAAAAGGATGAATTCAGCGGCATATGTCCTTTCAAGGTTGTCCAAAAAAGTTGACATTCAAACTACTTTGGTGGCTTATCATGGTCTGGTTGCATCAGTGTTAAGATTTGGTATTATTTTCTGGGGCAATTGCAGCTCAAGGGAATATATATTCAAAGCACAAAAACGTTGCATTAGAGCGATGTGTGGTTTGAAGACCACAGACAGTTGCGAACCGAAGTTTAAGTCCCTAAAAGTGCTTACATTTCCGTCATTGTATATTCTAGAAATGGCCATGTTTGTAAAGACCAATAAAAACCAATTTCCGATGATATCAGAAACTAGTAAACGACCTGTTAGAAAACAATACAAAAATTTATTACAAATCGAGTCCTGCAACACAGCGTTATTAAAAAAGAGTGTTATTTGTATGGGTCCTACCATCTACAATAAATTGCCAGAAGTATTGAAAAATGATACAATTAGAAACTTTAAAAAGAAATTAGTGGCCTTCCTAACAGAAAAATGTTATTACTCGATTAATGATTTTTTAATGGACAAAACTATTTAATCAGCAATGTGTATATTTTTTTTTTATTTATTAATTTTTTTTCTGAATAAACGTCTTATTTTGACTTTTTTCAATATTATTTAATTTATGAATAATTGTAATAATTCCGTGACATTTTAATTTGTAATTTTAATTTTTGAATACTTAATTAACAATTTTTATGAATTTAATGATTTAATAATTCTGTGATATTTGAATTTGTAATTTTATTTTGACATATTTCAATATTAATTAATGTATGTATGTATAATTCTAATTATTCTGTGACATTTTAGTTTGTAATTTTATTTTTTAGATACATAATTAATAATTTTTATGAATTTTTGCGTGCCTATTTCTAGGCAGAATGTACATGGCTCACTCCTATTTACAACACCTGTATTTTAATGTAACCTACATTCATTGCAAATAAATGATTTGATTGATTGATTGATTGATTGATTGAAATTACAATATGCCTTGTACAGTCACAATTTCACGAAGCTTACCCAACAACACTATTATTTCTAGTAGTCTTGATATCAAGGATACATCTAAGGCTTACCTGCTGCTGGTTTCTATTAGATTGAGGTTCTCGAAAGGGATTCTTTTAGCAGTGTTTCTTTGTCAACCTTCTGTAGAGCAGATAATAACTTCTTATTTACAATCAATTCAGTGGGTGAAAGTAACACGAATTTAAACAAAGTGAACCCAAGTTCCGTATGGTGTCGGACGTAAAGAATCTCACCATCCCATATCTTCCCGTGGGTGTCGTAAGAGGCGACTAAGGGATACACCAGAGAATGGGCAGCAGCGTTCTCTGTGCTCTTCAACAACAAACTGCGATCGCCAACCCGCCTGCCAAGCGTGGCGATTAAGGCAAATTCCCCCAAACCAAATGAATAGCACAAATAAAAAACGGCCCCGAGTACCCGGCAGCCCGTCTACCCTCGACTACGGTCGAGGGTAGACGGGCTGTAGACGGGCGAGCGGTCGAGGCGATGGCGTGGCAAGGGGTGCGAAGAATCCCCGGAGTAAACCCGGCTACCCCAATAAACACCGACGACTGGCCCTGGCAACATACAACACGCGAACACTCCGGACCGACGAGAAGATAGCCGAACTCGAGGAAGAATTGAGCAGGTTGCGATGGAGTATTATAGGGTTATCAGAAGTCCGAAGAGAGGGGGAGGACTCGATAATCCTCAAATTCGGTAACCTGCTCTATTTCCGAGAGGGTGACCGGCAGTCCCAGGGTGGTGTCGGGTTTATCGTCCACAAATCCCTTGTGAACAACGTGGTGAAGATCGAGAGTGTGTCGACCAGGGTGGCGTACCTTATACTCAGAATATCCTCGAGATATTCGCTGAAGGTCATACAGGTCTACGCACCGACCTCGGCACACCCCGACGACGAGGTAGAGACCATGTATGAGGATATCTCTATAGCCATGCATGGTTTCAAAACTCACTTCACCGTTGTCATGGGGGACTTCAACGCAAAACTGGGCAAACGAGACGAGGATGAACTGCAAGTGGGGCAATTTGGAGTTGGACGTCGGAACCACCGGGGTCACCTACTGGCCAGTTTTATGGAGAAGGAGGGCCTCTACATGATGAACTCCTTCTTCAGAAAGCGTGAGCATAGGAAGTGGACCTGGTAAAGCCCCGATGGTGCAACAAAAAACGAGATCGACTTCATCATGTCAACCAAGAAGCAAATGTTCAATGATGTCTCTGTGATCAATTCAGTGAAAACCGGGAGCGATCACCGAATGGTAAGAGGCACATTGAACATTAATATCAAGCTTGAAAGGTCTCGACTGATGAAGTCAACGCTCCGTCCAGCACAGATCCAGATCCAAAACCCCGAGAGCTTTCAGCTCGAACTCCAGAATCGTTTCGAGTGCCTAGGGAGCTCCGTGGACGAATACAGCGACGGGTTCGTGGAAGCTGTTCATACGGTCGGGTCTAAGTTTTTCAAGACCCGCCGTACGGATATAAACAAAAAGATCTCTGATCCTACTCTCAAGCTTATGAAGGAGAGGCGTGAGATGATCCTGCAGTCTTCAGACGATGCGTTGAAATACCGGCAGCTTAATAGACGGATCTCAAAGTCCTTGAAAAGCGACCTCCGCCGCTATAATACTGAGCGTATTAAAGACGCAATTGAGCGGAATAACTGCTCCAAGGCCTTTGCAAGAGATCTGTCTATTGGGCAGAGCCAGCTCACGAAACTGAAGACCGACGATGGCAGGATCATATCCGCCAAACCGGAGCTTCTGAGTGCTTTGGGCGCACGGTTGGCGCAGTGGTTGAGCGATTGACTGCTGCGCTGCGTGTCGCGGGTTCGATTCTCGCACGGAACAAATATTTGTATGTCCTACAGATAGTTGTTCCGGCTCTGGGTGTTGTGTATGTGAGTTTATATGTTTGTAAACGCACCCACGATACAGGAAGAAATTCCTAGTGTGGGGCAACGTTTTTATAAAAAAAAAAAAAAAAAAAAAAAAAAAAAAAAAAAAAAAAAAAAAAAAAACTAGTAAAAGACCCTAGAGCTAGATTGACCCGTCACTATACCGAAGACATACCGGACGTCAGCCTGTACGAGATTAGGATGGCTCTTAAACAGCTTAAGAACAACAAGGCACCGGGTGATGACGGCATTACGGCCGAACTCCTGAAGGCGGGTGGAAAACCAATACTTAAGGCCCTTCAGAAGCTGTTTGGTGCCGTCATACTCGAGGGGAAAACGCCACTGGCATGGTGCAGGGGTGTGGTGGTACTCTTTTTCAAGAAGGGTGACAATGCCCTGTTGAAGAACTATAGGCCCATCTCACTTCTTAGTCATGTCTACAAGCTGTTTTCAAGAGTCATCACGAATCATCTCGCGCGCAGGTTTGACGATTTCCAGCCTCCCGAACAAACCGGATTCCGAAAAGGCTTTAGCACCGTAGACCACATACATACGCTGCGGCAGGTTATACAGAAGACCGAAGAGTATAACCTGCCTCTCTGTTTAGCGTTTGTGGACTACGAGAAAGCCTTCGATTCAATCAAGACTTGGGCTTTACTGCAGTCTCTCCAACGGTGCCAAATCGACTACCGGTACATCGAGGTGTTGAAGTGTTTGTACGAAAACGCCACCATGTCAGTCCGACTTCAGGATCAGGCCTCGGAACCTATCTTTCTGCAGCGAGGTGTGAGACAGGGAGACGTCATATCTCCGAAACTGTTCACCGCTGCACTGGAGGATGTCTTCAAGGTTCTGGACTGGAGAGTGCTAGGCATCAACGTCAATGGCGAGTACATCACTCACCTTCGGTTTGCCGGCGATATAGTGGTCATGGCTGAGACCATGGAGGACCTCAGTATAATGCTCGATGACCTCAGTAGAGCTTCCAAAAGAGTGGGTCTTAAAATGAACATGGACAAAACCAAGGTTATGTTGAATGCCCATGTAACACCCACTCCTATCAAGGTTGGAGACTCTACACTCGAAGTTGTGGAAGGTTATGTCTACCTGGGACAAACGATCCAGTTGGGTAGGGCCAACTTCGAGAAAGAGGTCAACCATCGAATCCGACTCGGCTGGGCAGCGTTCGGGAAATTGCGCGGTGTCTTCTCGTCCAACTTACCACAGTGTCTCAAGACGAAGGTCTATGACCAGTGTGTGTTGCCAGTGATGACCTATGGCTCTGAGACGTGGTCGCTCACAATGGGCCTCATCAGAAAGCTTACAGTCACGCAAGGGGCAATGGAGAGGGCTATGCTTGGAGTATCCTTGCGTGATCGAATCAGAAATGTAGAGATCCGCAAGAGAACCAGGGTTACCGACATAGCCCAAAGAATTTCCAAACTTAAGTTGCAGTGTGCTGGGCACATTGCTCGCAGAACGGATGGCCGATGGGGCAGAAAAGTTCTGGAGTGGCGACCGCGAACCGGAAGACGATGCGTTGGAAGGCCTCCCACCAGGTGGACCGATGACCTGGTGAAGGTTGCGGGGATTCACTGGATGCGATACGCACGGGACCGGTCAGTGTGGCGACGCTTGGGGGAGGCCTATGTCCAGCAGTGGACGTCTTTCGGCTGATATGATGAACCCAAGTTCAACAGGTTCTTACTTCAGAAAATGTTATACTACAAACTCATTACAGTTAACAACTACATTTTCCACTGTATAGCTAGTCGGAACTTCATAATAAAGCCTTCCACACTGCAGTGAAAGGTCAACAGTGTAATCCACAGAACACCGAGAAGACTCAGCGGCCACTGCTACAAACGGCATTGACAAAACTTTATATTTTATACACATACTGACAGCTCCTGACAATTCTGACTACATCTACGAGTATGACAGCTGAAAGTGCCAAGCGCAATTACGCGAATATTAGGTACCTTCACCTGTAAGAGAAACTATAACTAAGCATCTACTCATGAAATTATTTATCCTTCTGAAAACATTCACAGTAATGTAGTTTAATTACAGTTAGATGCACTGAATGGTAAACAGAGTAACCCACAGAGCGTGATGACGCTTCGGCGGCTTCTACTAGAGACGGCATTGTCACAACATTCCATACGAAACAAGCGTGTCACTGAATGTCATCGTTGTTCATAGAAATTACGGGCCATGAAATATTCCAACCAAAAATAAAAGTTCTTACTTCTTAAAAGGTTAAACAATAAACTCATAACAGTTTGCAACTACATTTTCTACTGTACCGATAGCTAATCGGCACAGAAAGGTCAACAGTGTAACCCACAGAGCAATTAGACGGCTCAGGGGCCGTTGTACAAACGCCATGGTCAAAACTTGCCATAAATACCAAGTGTAAGTGTCATCTATGACAGCCATTATGTTGCAATTACAGCCAAAACTGCACAGCCCGATTGCGCAGCTATGATTATTATGGCACAGGACCGGTCGATGTGGCAATAATTCGGCAGGCTGGAATGATGATGATGATTATTATTGGATTCCGTGCTATAAACTATGTATAACTAAACAACTACTCATGCAACTACATATTTCGATCAGAAAACAAAAGTTCAGAATTCTGAAAAAAAAAAATAAATGTGGTATAGTTCTTACTTCTGAAAACTTTCACAATAATGTAGTTCATTACAGTTAGGTGCACTGATAGGTAAAAAGTGTAACTCGCATAGCATGGTGATTTCTCAGAGGATTCTAGTTGAGACAGTTTTGTCAAAATGTTCCATACAAACCATTTCACGGTAATACTCCTTGTGCTGCCGTTCTTTCCTGCCATATACGTTGACAGCACAAGATAAGGCTGTGGATTTGACACTTGTGCTTGCAATTACGGTCACGAATATAAGTAGCAATGGCGTCTCTAGTCACTCGAAAGAACGTCTGGAGGAACTCGTGGCTAAGTATTGCCAGCCGCACAGGTTGTTCTTCAAGGTTAAGTAACACTTGCTCTGGTCGATATATGGATGTTTGATCAAATACCTCTTCGCTTCGGGAAACAAGTTAAGCTGTGTTTAATAATCCATTATATGACATGACTTCTTAGTGCTTCGAAAAACAGGAACACACTTTAAGCTGATGGCCCCTAACTATCATTAGTGAGTCTTTGACAGTCGTTACGGGTAGTCGGAAGCTAACAAATGAGATACCAGTCTTGCGAAGCGGTATTATGTTACTTAGTCTCTAAATTGTAGATGTCACAGAAGCAGTCATCATCTTCAGCCTATAGCAGTCCACTGCTGGACATAGTCCGCTCCAATTGTACGCCATTTGCTTCGATCATCGGCAACTCACATCCAGCTGCTACCAGCCAACGTGCGAAGATCGTCGCTCCACCTAGCCTAGGGCGCTGTACCTCACGTTTGCCAGTTCGCGGTCTCTACTCAAGAACACGTCTACCCAAACGGTCATCGGTTATACGGCTAATATGGCCGGCCCATAGCCACTTCAGCTTACTTACTCTCTGAGCTATGTCGACAACTTTGGTTCTCTGCCGGATCGCCACGTTCTGGATTCGATCCTTCAGAGAGACTCCTAGCATCGCCCTTTCCATAGCTCGCTGAGCGACTTTAAGTTGATAGAACAGCCGCTAGCTGCCACTAGTGCGTCCTACCTGTTATGACTTACGGGGCCGACACGTGGACACTCACGGGAGAAGCAGTCACTTCATGTTAATTACTGGTACTCAGCTGTATCCGATTAGACTGAGAACCGGCCCTAATATAGTTGAGAAAAGGCCTGGCTGGTACTTGCCTCTTGTCGCTGCCAGCACGGCGTTCCGGGCGCTGTGGTAAAACAATAGGTACTGCAGTAGAGACGAGTAAATGTATGAGTAGAGCAAAGTTCGCGGTTTGCGAACAACAGAGGCGTTTGTTACGCCGACATTATGTTTGAGTAGCAGTTGTAGCAGCCGCTCATTATATGTTGTAGTGATTTTATTGTAGTCGGTACTTTTTTTCTGTGATATTATGATGGGAGAAACCTTGAATCAGTTGATGGAGCGACACCCAGTTAATGGGTTACTTGATAACCCCTTAGCAAGACGGCTTGTCAGCCTTACAGACTACTTCAGAACTTCCCTTGTGAATAGTTTATAATCTCGCAAACATACATTTTGAGATTGATTGACTGCCTATCCGAAATCACTGTTGAAGACACATATGACTGCTGGGACCGACAGCATAACATGGTTTCCAGATCTTTGTTGGTGTTCGCGGATAAATTTGAAAGATAATTACCGCGGCCCTGACTCAAGCAACTGAAGGATCACGAGGGGTCAGTAAAAGTCTGAAACATTCTCCCGCTTCACCCAGAGTAGAAGAACATATTCGATGATTATCGAACCCAAAAAAAAATGTCTATGTCGGTATGTAACACAAAAATTATGTTGCCAATAAACAATAATAAAGAAATATAACATTTCTGTGATTACCCATTTCTTCACCAAGTGTTTGTTACCTTTTCAGCACAATATAATTTCTTTCACTGACTTAATTCTTAATCGTTATCTGGATCGGCATTATTTCTTTATTCATTCAGATACAGTTAAATAGTCGTTAGGCAGTGTCTAAGGTTTAATTAAGTGGCTGAGGCCAATTACCACTGATATTATAGTGGTTAGTCATTGAATGTGGCAATTGATTGGGCAATTGGTCCATAATTGACTATGTGGTGCTTGGTTCGGATTTAACTACCTATGCTTTGTGGTAGGTCTATTGTCGCTACTAGAAAGCTAGGCATACTATTGAGAAATTATGGAAAAAAGTGCTTTCTAGCAATGTATCATTTTAAACGTGGCATTTCTACCAATACTATGTATTTGAAGTTGAGTATTTGTCAAAATCGAAATTCGAATACGTGTGACATCCACCAACCTGCATTGGGCCCGCGTGGTGGATTACAGCCCATTCGCAGAGAGGAGGCCTGTGCCTCAGCAGTGGGCACATTAAAAAGGCTGATGATGATGATGATTTGTCAAACTCTGCTTTAGCTTGAAAATATGCCAAAATTTGGTATAAAAGTAAGGTTTAACTTTAACTACAAATACCTGATTCAGAAACCCACTCAGATATGTCTAGAAAACACGTGAATGCGAAAATGCTGACTAATAAATGAGTACTGAAAAACAAAACATGTTGCGCCGACGACCATAGATAAATTGATATAAGGGCAAGATAGTGATGCTGACGAATTTTGCCGATACTGACGAATTCCGCCGACATTGAGGCATTTCGCCTATATCGAGGAATTTTGCCAACACTGAGCAATTTCGCCAATACTGACTACCTAGATATTTTGAAAGCCTGTGTAGGGTTTCTATGTATCCGTAATGTATAAAAGTATTTTTTTTTTCGGGAGGTAGTTTATAAGCCGAAGATTGACAGTGGC
Source organism: Orthosia gothica (assembly GCA_949775005.1). Taxonomy (NCBI): domain Eukaryota; kingdom Metazoa; phylum Arthropoda; class Insecta; order Lepidoptera; family Noctuidae; genus Orthosia; species Orthosia gothica. The sequence goes on along the minus strand of OX459062.1, from coordinate 11,485,514 downwards.
TATATTCACTTCTGAGATAGACCAAGACAGCGAAGCCGCGGGAAAATTCAAGTTCTAAATAAAAATGCCTAGGTTTTCTAAATATATACAAAATGGTTATTCAAGTAGGCATGAGCGTTAAAACCTACGTATGTCAAAATTACTTTTCCCAGAAGAATATACAAGGGCAAAGCCACATTTAATTATGTAGGCAAGCTAGTAAAGCCCTTGAAAGCTCTAAAGCTAACACCCACGCCAAGTGTCTCGTGTTTTCTCTAAATAGAGTATAGGAGTGACATTTTAATGAAATACCAGATTACGGAGACAAAGAAACAATCAAATGTAAGAATTTCATTGTGATTTTATTTAGTTATTTGTGAGAAATAAAATATTTACATTTCGCCCTGTGATTAAAATGTTTGGTACAAGTGACGAACTTTATACAAAAAATAAAAATTACACAAAATATAAAATACTTACTATACAGTTATATAAAATTTCCCCCTTTTTTGAAAGTCAGGTAAAACACTGAAGAACTTTTCACAAGTAAGGTATGATCATAAAAAAGAGACCTAAATAGCATCTAAAATGGTTTTTTTACAAAGACTGGCAAGTTGGATGTAATTTTTCACAAAGATGCAAACATTTATGGGATACATTTAGACTTTCAAAATCATGGTCAGCCGTGAGGAGTTCGATCGTGGTCCCACTTCACACTTACAGCACTTGACAGTAAAAGATTTTGGGACTGTTTTGTCTGTGATTTATAATTGCTGTATATGGAATATGTAATAATTATGATATCATCATCATCTTCCTGCCCTTGTCCCATGTTACTTGGAGTCGGCGCAACACGTTTTCTTTTTCCATACCGTTCTATCCCCCACGCCATTACTGACTCCCTTTTTTATGATGATTAATGAATATTATGTAATAATTAGGATGGAAAATGTAATAATTGTGAAGATGCCAGAACACTTTTTTGCTCGCTTTTGAAGCAGTCGGGTTTTTTGATTTAACTTTTTTTATTTATAAAATCAAAATCAAAATCAGTAATTTTTATTTCACATAGGCCTACATGGGCACTTATAAAACGTCGACAATGTGCACGGTTCGGGTTGGTCGATTCCTATGGAGTAGAACCGGCAAGAAACTCCATAGTTACTCTTTCAAAAAAATGTTTGGTTTTACAATATTTCCATGTTACAGCAGTACTTAGATGGGGGGACAACGCAGGCCCTATAATAAGTCGTAAGAAACTAAAACAAGAAATGACTATATATACGGTACTGTATATACGGTTACGTCATGCTTTGTCATTACATTTAGTAGATACACATTGCTTTTCTTAGTTTTAGTACTACTTGCTACTGCTTTTATTTGAGTCTAAATATTGTCTTATCTAAACAAAACAATAATACTATGAGCACTTTGGCATGGCAAAACGTCATTGCCATTACAGAATATTATTATTGTGTTTGTTTCTTGGCAAAACTCCATGCTTGCACCTGGTACAAATAAATTAATTTATTTATTTTTATTTATTTATTAGTTAGGTTTAGTATAATTTACTTTTGTTAAGTTTTTAATTATGTACACCTTTGTTTTACAAATAAATATTGTGAAACTTTTTATATATGATCCTTTAAATAATACGATAGTGTAATACCCCCTAAGTAACTACTTACACTATATACAAAATAATGGTACACTTAGGCGTCAAAGTACTCCTCCACCCAGTTATCCGAGAACGTGCCCAGAAGACTAGCAGCATTGGCACGTTGAATGATAATGCTGATCGAGGTCCTCAAGCGGCGCAAATACTGTAACCTAATTGGTAATTACAGTTTTGAGCCATTTGGGGTCGAAACACTTGGGTCATGGGGCCCGAATGCACGTCTCCTTTTAAAGGAGATCTCGCGCCGACTGATCGACACTGTGCGTGACCAAAGGGCTGGCTCGTTCTTTGTGCAAAGAATCAGCATTGCTATTCAACATTGCACTGCTGCTAGTCTTCTGGGCACGTTCCCGGATCCTATCTAAAATATCAAATGTATTTTTTTTTCAAAGCAATGTGTTTCATTATGTTTATATTACACTATCACAGAAATATGACTCAGAGATCTATAATCCTATTATGATAGTTTAATACCCCCCTGAAAGTATTCGCGTATTAGGTTACTCAAGTAAGTTAAAGTTGCTTATAAGCAAATATTTGAAACATAACAGGTTAACATCTTAATTTTAGTTCTAGCCATTCCTTAGTGGTCTTTTGAGACGAGTAGACGAGCAGAAAAATAAAAAGAGGTCCGGATTTTATATTTCTAACCATCCGGTGCTGTCCAGAACACAAAATGGCTTATATATAGCTTGTTGGCGCTCTGTCTCTGGTGACATTTAAATGCCACCTAGAGAGTACAAAACTAAGCGAAAAGAGATCTACGTAAGCCCAAAAATAACAAAAAGATGTTTGGTATCTATTGTACGAAAAATAACACAACAGAATAAACATCTACACCAAATAAATAAGATACAAAACTTCTAATATTAGGAAAACATTATATTCCAACAACGTTTTTTTTATTTTCATAGAAATTCGATTCTACGAAACAGAAAGAACCCATTTTCTTACTCATATTTTCTTTGCTAAACAAACCTAAACTACCAAATCCTGAGTAAAATTCAGCCTCATTCCGTTTGGGGTGTTAACAGCCAAAATATGGTTTCATCTAAACGTTTGGGATATATTTCGGATAAGCCTTACGGTTAATAGTATGCTGGATACAAACCAACTACTACGCAGAAGTAAAGTATCGCATTTACAAAAACGAGAGTTTTGTTCTTTTTGTATTCTTTTGGTTATAAAGGATTTTTAACACCATCTTTATTGTCTTAGAACCGTCAAGTAAGGACATAATAGACATCTCCAATCACATACAATTGTAATCAAATATTAGCTACTTTCGTCGACCTTGCAAAGATTGTCACTTCACCTTGCCTGAGCGCATTCAGCGCCGACACTACTGTTTTACGGTTCCAAAGACTCCAATCAAGTAAACGGTTATCAGTTCCATGATTTTTATGGCCAGCCCGTTGTCACACCAGCATAGTTTAACACAGAAACACAGACCTTATTGGTAATAAATTAACAAAAGGAGTGTGTAATTATCGTAACTGCCCAACTAGCAAAATACGTGCTTATAACTATCTACAACACTATTTTTTTAACGCTTATAAGAGACTTATAGCTTGCTACAACCCTGGATTTGGGCTCATTTATAGGAGCATTTTGTTTCTATAGCAATCGCATAATCAACTTACGGAATGTTATTAACTCATGTGATGTACTTGTAATAGCATTAGGGAAGTATAACGAGTCCTAAAATTATAGACACAAAACCTTTATAAGTATTATAGATTTTATAAACGTCTGATACAAGTTCCTTACCAAACAAATCTTGTTTATAATGTGCTAGTAATGTACTTCGTTGTTGGTTATAAGTGTATTTTCCAAAACTTGTTTTACGTGTTTGTGTAGTGTTTGCTCCGAGAGTGATCATTGATATTAAAAACGTAAGTACAAGATTTATTTATCATAACTGTAAATATTACTATTTATGGTAGCATAGTATGTGAGAATGTGAATATAGGGTGCGAAACCATTGGGCAGCAATATTCAATGTTAAAATATACTATGTTTATATTTATTTTTTTAAAGCGCCTCCAAAAATTGAACGTTACACAATTGTTTTAATAAATTTATAATAATCTAATTTATCTAATATTCACCATATTTAAAAATTATTTTGACTGAGAGCATGTTAAGACTATTATAACCATAATAGCGCTTATTTCAATTTTAATAAGAATTAGTTGCCTCCATGTTAATTTAAATTAGGGTTCCTCATTGAATCATTATAAAACACTGCTACTAATATTGTTTTTTTTAGTTGTTATATTTTCAAGATGGTTGTATTTCTTAATGTCGAATGTTTTTGAAGCAAAAATGATTTACGGCTATTAACGCACATGAAGTGGCCTTGGACTATTACACATTTTGTCTTATCTGAAAAATGCAATAGCTGTGAATTAGATGTTTCTTTAAACAATAATGCATACAATTTATTTCAATAGCAAACAAAAAAAAAAAAAAAATTGGTCCATCACCTTTTCTGGTGTCAAATCTGCTCATACAGCGCATATTACCATTTCACAGATGATGAATGCGAGATTTGTACACATTTGTTGCATTATTTTAGGTATCGAAATAAAAGTATTATTTTACTGAAGTAATAACCTCGATATTACATTTATCTATTGTTATTTAGTATTGTATTTGTTAGAATCATAATTATGGGGAATCCCCTGCACGACATCTCAATATTTTGAACACGCGACACGTATGCGCGGCGCGCGCGAAACCATTCACATTCAGTTTGCTGCGATTAGGCGATCATGGCGCACGTGTTGCACTAGTGCTAACCGATTAGTGGAACATTACTAATAATTATTTAATGCAAATAGGTGTATTATTGCTTTTTAGGTAAATTGAAATAATATTAGACTGTTTCGTTTTCAGTTAACAAGTTTTGTGAAGACAATTAGGTATGCCGTTTAAAGTAGTGCAGACAATTGAGAAGGGAAAGATGGTATTAGCATGTGTCCCACAGCAATGGGAGTGCAACGGCAAATTGTATTGGCCTAAAAAACACAAGCATCTAAAAAAACTACAAAAAGATGAAAACAGCCAACCAGATCAGACGTGGAATCAGTTTGAATGCGTAGTAAAAAGGCGTAACATAGAATCGTATCAAGTCGGAGCAGACGAAATTGATAATATGAGTAATCACTTTGAAACAGAACCTGATAACCTAGAAATTAAAGTGCCTTCCAAAATCTATTAGTGTTACCCTCTTACAAATAAACGCAGAATAAAGTTATACCAGGTTTATATAAACCTATGAAAATGTATGGGTATACCTTAGTTATACCTGGGGGGTAACCACAAGCTCTTAAAGTAAGGTTATTTTGAGATCGAGTAAGTGACAGATGTATACAAGTCAGATACATCTGTCCCTTACTCGATCTCAAAATAACCTTACTCTAAGAGCTTGTGGTCACCCCCCAGGTATAACTTTATGCCGCGTTTATTAGTAAGAGGGTATGAGTTTAAACTGTATTTAATTTTGTTATTATGACTACGACTATACTAGGTCAGGCTAGTAGTAAAAAAACATTAGAATGAAACGAGGTAAAACGAATTAAACGACGTATTTTAATTACATTGTGTATTATTTCACATTCTTTTCTATATACTTAATATTCATAATGTATGTAATAATGGTACGAAGAACATCTCCGAGTTGTATATAGTGCAAACAAGTTTACATTTTATGTTTTCTACTTTGCATACTATCTCAGACTTCCGAACATTAATACTATTACATTTATAAATATTTAAAAATGAGGATTTCAATGGTGTATCGAAAACATCGTTAACATTTCTGAAATGATAACCCTCAATTTCTATTTCGTTAGTTCCAACTTTTAAATATACGGATTTTAGCTCTATAACGTAATTTTCGTCAGTTAGAAACCATTTATTTTCTTCTTTCGTTGATAAAATAAATGTCTCAAGATGTAACTCAATTCTATCATTTCCCGGACTCTTTTTTAGGCAAGGATGGTGTACATTATTAATCTTCTGATGTTCTGTTTCGATTAGCTGTCTTTCAATCATTCTTCTTGCCACTTGTTGAAGAGTTTTGTTACCGTGCCTGATAGTTTTTTTAATTGAATATAGTTTGTTTTCGAACGGATATGCATTAAAGTTTTGTAAAACACCAAATCTTTTTACTTCGTCTACCACATGAACTAAATTATGAATGTTGCTAGTAATATAATCTCTTCCGTAAAAATGTTTAAAGTTTTCTATAAAATCAATTAATAATCGTTCTGCGATCCTTAGCAGCGGAAAATGTTTCTTATTTGAGCAGATTGTGATAGCACAAAACAAATGCAAAAAATGAGTAAATGGTTTAGGTCTTAGCACATGTTTCAAAATTATAACTGCGTCACCGAATGGTGTTGCCGTGGCTGAATTCTGGGCCAAACACAATATTTAAATTTTTATATTTGCCATCGACACGCTAAGAAGAAGAAAATTATAAAACTTAAATAATAAAAAAAACATCGATATTCGGAGCCTTTCCAATGAGCCAAAACGTCTACGGACCTCATAGACCTGTGTATTTCCTTCGGCATTTTACAATTCAGTAAAAAGCTGTTCACAGTATCTGTATCTCGAACGCACCATTTGGTAAGGTATTTACCCAATTTTCCATCTCGCCATCCTACCAACAACCGCTTCATCACGCCGAGATCTAATAAGTGTAAGGAATCCGACACCGGAAAATCCTCAATCATATCAATGTTTAATTGCAACAATGGTGAGTCTTGTTTGTGGTGTTCTTCATATTTTTTACAACGAAAGTCTTCATTGTTTCTTTTAGGACAATTTAAATTAGGAAATGTAACCGTATTTGATTTGTGTGAATATTCACCAACTACAGTGCATTTTAAGCAGCCATGTTTTCCATTAAAATTCGAAACTCCTGGAAGAATGAAAAAAATACGTATTAATGATGGGCGGTGCTCAGTAAAAAATATAGGTACAAAGTTTACCTTTAATCATGGCCCTGGCTGGTGAATCACAAATAAAAGCTCTTATATTAACTTTAATGGTCGTTTCGATGCCTCTTAAAGTGATATTTAACCCATTTTTCTCAAGCTCCTTCATTTCTGCCACAAAGTCCCTCAGGTATTCATTCAGATTAGATTGTTTGCCTTCCCCTGCATAGATTCCTAAAGAAAATAACAAATTAATATTTAACAAATATTCTACTTAAACATTCGATAAATACCAAACGCGTATTGTTTAATATTTACTTACCAATCACAAACGGAGGAAACTGGGGCAGTTCTGAAATTTTGCCCAGGATAGGCCACAGTTGCTGTCTCGAGCTATTATATACCGGCAGCCCATCAATATTTATATTCAGTGAAATTGTTGTAATATATTCATTTAAATTCAGACCTTTAAACGTATTTTTAAACATTTTACTAATCCGTTATGCCAATATTTGCCAGGAGCCGAGTCTGTGATATGCACGGCCTCTTTGTAAGTCATTAATATACTACGCGCATCTTTTGGAACAATGTTATGTATTCTTTGGTTTAAAATCGTACACAGTTCATTGAGTGCTATATTTGGTATATTAAACTTCACGGCCCAGCATTGTATACTTTTTCTCAATTCAAGGTTTTTTTCGTAATCACTTTCAACTTCAAAGTCACTTTTTACTTCGTAATCGTCTTCTTCTTTTTGATCTCCATCTTCATCTTCAATGTCTGAAGACAACATATTATGAAATGATACTACGGAACCCTCACTTAGCATATCTTTGTTTACGCTTGATTCAGTGGGTCTACTTTCAAATTCTGGTGTACTGAGCTTTTTTAACTGTCCGAGTCTGTTAACAAGTTTTCTCTTGTACCCACCGCTCCTTTTAAAACGCTTCCATATATATATATGGAAGCGTTATTATGACTTAAATCCATTTCAGTATTTTAATAAAGTGCAATGTGTATCAAATATGTCTATGATAATTTTATACTAATAATAAGCTTGGTTAACTAGTTTTAAGCTTATTGCTCTCATAGCGCTCTAATGTAGTGCTTTTGCTTTTATGATAATTCTGATCAAGACTATATTATTACGATCTTATTAAGGTATCCCCTAAGTATGTCATTAATTCTTATATTCTCACTAAATGCTACTACAGGAGCTAAAATTTTACAAAGACCTTTAATCTTACTACATGCCTTTATGTCTTACAATTGTCTAATAACTTAATCTTGTAGCGAAATATAAACCTTAGTTATAAGACCAAGTGATCTTGAGTAATACAAGACTTAAAACTTAATCCTGTATAGTACTATAAGGCTTAGTTATAAGAACAATTGATCTTGAGTATATCAAAGCTTTTGGATTACTATTATAAGAGTGGTAGTCTTTATCAGTGCTAGTATAAGAGTTTTATTAGAGTTGGCAGTCCTATAATTTTCATTATAGGACTTTTTTGCTAGTTGGGTGGTGGCATTCTGTAGTTTCTGCGCTTTTAACATAAAGTTCTGAGCCTTATTGGGAAAAACATCTTCTTAAGTTTCTTGTAAAGTTAACATTTTTCACTTTCGACATTTTAAGCAGGGACTGGAGAGATATTGTCAGGAATGTATGTATATTCCGGTAAAGATCTCATTAATATGCGCCATATTTACAAATTGCATCAATAACTCGCGGTACGCTTCACATTGGTTTAGCTATATGTTGTAGGACTTGTAGGCACGTTGTGTAATCGGACAAGTCGAAAAATTACTAGGTAATATTTCTAAGTAATATTTTCGTGTTTCATTTGTTAATGTTCGCGTTACATGGGTGTAGCTTTATGTTGCAGACATGTTGTGAAACCTGTCATTTGGTAAAATTACTAGATAAGGTTGCAATAGTTGATCATTTTTCCATACAAACTTAGTCTGGCGATTACTCCACTGTTTGAAAATGTAGGTTTAAAATAAAAAATATTATCAGTTTATCTCATCATTATCTAGCCCTGTATGGAAACAAAAAGTAAAAAAAGAAATTATTTGAGAGTTATGAGCGTCGAAACTTCCATATTTCAACACGAATTTTAACGCATCTTCGGGCGGAAATAAATACCATAAGAAGAAGGCAAATTGCTAAACAGTCACCATACAGGGATATATTAGTATTTCAACAAAGCAACATTTTTTTTTGGTGATTTACATTTAGTAGTTTTTTCATGATATCCATACTCCCAAACGTCTGCTTTTTAAATTTTCTCGCGCTCGTTTTCGTCCTAAATCATGATCCGTTTCGACACACATTTGCAAAATTGCTAATTCGTACGCGAACAGCTAGTTCGTTACTGCTCATCACAGCATCTATCTCTTTCGCACGTGTTGTTGGATGAGATAGCATGCAATTTAACCCCGCGCACAAAATAGTTGGTGCCTTCGACTCAACCGTCAACCTTAAACTGTTTTAATCATTTTTAGCTTACGCTTATGTTGTTGCAACATGGAAACGGTCAACTGTTGGATTTGATTTAAATAAATGCGAACTTACAACTACCAAACGAGCAAAGGAATTTCAACCTGTCAGCATGGCTTGAATAATGTTACAGGATTTTCAGGAAAGGACAAGTCATTAGCTTGAAAATTTTGGATAAGATCAGCAGCACATTTTGCAAAAGATACCAACGTAAGTTATTTCTGAGTTCACAGTGCAAATTGCGAGTATCTTCCCGTATGTAAGAATATTCGCATTCTAATTGCAGTCTCAAATTGTTAAAACTAAGTACTTCAAAATTTCCATGCATATTGAAAAAGTTCAAAAACATAACATAAATAAGTTAACATTTATTGTCACTGAAATGAGATTGCGATTAAATTTTCAACCTTTTTAATTACGGTCGTTGAATTCTGACAATTTTGGATGTTGTAATAAAAGATAAACAGAAAAAACTACTAACTATTTAGAATCATCCGAATTTTTCCAAACCAACACTTCTCAAGCAACATGATACTCGTATGAATTCAAACATTGTTTATTTAATCAATCGAGTACTAATGAACGAGCGTACGCTAAAGCTCTGCTTACCCCTGTTTACCCTTCAGTTATGTACTGCGAGGGTAAATTATCTTGTTTGTTGAATTACCCTACATTAGTCCCGCTGAAATTTGGTATTAACACAATGCGTGGATCAATTAATTTCGCAGTAATTGATGTAAAATTAAATAATAATTGTGTGTACAATTTTACGATATTTAATTTTATGCTCATGTAATTATTATTAATTTGAATATTGCAGGTACATAAATAAGTAGATGGTGTTTTTTTCTTTCGTGTTGTGGTGGCCAAGGGCTAAACCTCGCCTCTCGCGCTTGAGATCGTGGTTTCAAATCCGGACAAGTGACTTTAAAATGTGACTTGTGAAATAGTGGAATTCCCTGCCGAAGTCTTTGTTTCCGGATAGCTACAACGTATGTATTTAATTCACGAGTGAATAGGTTACTTCTAGGCAAGCGTGCTTCACCGTCGACCACATCATTGCTTACCATCAGGCAAGATAGTGGTCAAACGCAAGCCTATCGTTAAAAAAAATAAAAAAATTCTCTAAGCTCATATTGCATAAAGCTGATAAAAAGAAAACATGGAGCGGGAAACTATAAAATTAATATAAGTTGGAAATCGCCAACCCACCTGGCAGAACCGTAATGATTAATGCTCGTGACTTCTCTGTACAAGAAGTGATCTTTGCCCTGCAGTAGGATAGTAATAGGCTGGTATATATTTCTTGATAAGGCGAAAAACAAACCTAATAACCAATAAGTTGGTTCCACATAACCAATTAAACTTTGGACTGGAATCCCCAAGAGAAAAGAAAGTGTGGACGTCCCCGTGAAACCTGGCATCACACCGTGTTGGCAGAAGCGGCGAGCATCAGAATGATGTGAAGCAAGGTGAAGCGTGAAGCTCAAGACCGATCACGACGGAGGACATTTGTGGACGCCCTCTGCTCCATCTAGGGGATATTAAGTCAAGAAAGTCACATTATTGGTCAAGTAACATTCTGCTATATAACATATATTTTCATATATTCGTATTTTTACATATATTCGTTTCAGCAGTAGGTGTCTTTCGTACCTCATGTTTTCATCTTTTTGCGACACTGAATCCGAAACGAAAGTTATTTTGCACTTTTTAGTGTTTTGTTCTTTTGACGAAAACGTTTTTATTTCTCTCTTTTTAGTGTTGTCATCACTACAAATTAAGCAAGTTCCATAGTAAGGTACCTAAAGGGTTGACAATATACCCATAATAACTCAATTTACACATTCGTGCTGTTTGTCGCTAAAGAGTTCGGTTGTGTACTCCATATCTTGAAAACTGGTTAACTGATTTTGATGAAGACCTAAGTTGCAAGATACTTAATCCAATAAAATAAGAATGATTAAAATCGTTTCAGCCAAACGAGAGAAAATCGCGTTCAAACATAAACACATACAAACACAGGCCAAACTGGTAAAAAAGTACCTAATTCTTTTTAAGGAATCATTTTCTATTCCTAACTTACGTTTATTTCTAGATGCTTATCATATGTCAAGTTCGATCCTTGGGAGGTACACCTGCCATAGTACTTCAAGAAGAAATATGTAGGCATCAGCCCGGCGAGCATGGCCTACTGTGACATCGCTTAAGTCACACTTTTAATCACAGTTTGGGCGATAAACTCATTTTGTCTTAAATGCTAGCACGGCGGCGTGTGATATTTTCTTGACTTGTGGCATAACTTTTTAACGTTTATTTTTTTCTTTTACGGAAATTTTCCAATTTTATTGCAGTTTCGGTTTTACCTTGGCCATAAAAACCATTTATGTTCTGAGAAGCATAGCCCTACGACGCACTGTTGCCGAAATGGAACTCCGTATCTTATTTTATTTTGCATAAAACGCTCTATATTTCCAAAATGATATCTCGAAAACGGTATGTCCTAGGCAAAAAATAACCAAAATTTAGCCCCCCCCTTTGCCACCCGCATGTTAGCAGCATCCCAACATGAATTATAAGTTTTTTTTTTTTTACATTGCTTGATTTTCGACTTGAACTACGGTCATGACAAGTTATGATAAAAGTCATGTCTTACAATTTGTCTTAAATGCTAGCACGGGACAACCATGTGACATAGTTTACAGGCGCGACTTGCTTTTCTTGTTGTTGACGTCATAGTGCGACATAATTTGAATAGACGACCAAATAAAATAATACGTAAAAAAGTATGCCGTTCATACAGCTAAACAACTTTTTAATTTTGTTGGGAATAAATTAATATTTGACCCACGACCATAGACTTATGCACACTTTATTTTTCCTTGTTTGTTTGATAACATATTAAGTGTTTGTTAGAAAGATATAATTATTGTGAAAATTTTAATAATTACTAAAAAATATAATAGCTAGGACCAATAACGGTGGGCCCCTATTTTTTATATTTTGAATGTTTTTTGGGGATTTTATTTAAGAAACATTTAAAAATGTAGAAAGGAAGAAGAACATGGTATAAAAGAAAATAATTATAAATAAAATAATAATAAAAATAAGAACAACAATAAAAAAAAATACAATTATGAAAAAGTAATAATATAAAATTAATTAATAATCCTGTAACATTTTGTTATTATTATGCATTGATCACCAAAAAAACACACAAAATGAATTTATTGCCATTTGGTGCAGTAATTAGAAAGCATTTCATTTTTTTTCAACTATATAATTTTATCACCACCTCCGAACGAAAGTGATACATTTTTCTAAATCATCTGTCAAAATGTGACATTTGTGACAAAATGGGTGCGCCCGTATTAGCAATTAAGACCCGATGAGTCCCAAACAAACGTCAGGAAATTTTCTCACGCCGCCGGTGCTATTATTTAGGACAAAATGGCGTTATCGCCCAAACTGCGATGAAATGTGTGACTCAAGCCATGTCACAGTAGGCCGTGCTCGCCGGGCAGCAACAAGAAAGGCATGTTGCGCCTTTAAAATATGTCACATGTTTGACCCGTGCTAGCATTTAAGACAAATTGTAAGACATGACATAATTTATCATGTCTTGTCACAAATGTCTTGGGTACGCCCATGCTCGCTAGGCTGATGAATACAAAATTTACTTATAATTCCGTCAAGCCTGCGTATGTACAAGTAAGAATTATTTATGCACGAGCAATTCTGCCAAGAGTGTCTACTTCACGTAATAAGATTTCTTACACGTGAAGTTCTAATTAGCATTTCTACCTCATTAATTATGTATCTTATTCTACTTATTCATTATCACAGACGTACCTACATCCAAATACTGACAGACAACGGGCTGGCTATTCCACCACACCGAATAGAGTTTTTTTTTGTTCTGATCGAAGGTACGTTAGGTATGGCACTTAAAACTATGAAAGTGTATATGAAAGTCCGTCATGCTAGGCCTCTGTTGACAGCGCAATTTTGAGCATTTTTTGAGGGTTCTAGTGCTTCTTAATATAATATGTCATCAACAAAGAAAACATAGGGGCATAGTATATATGTTGCATTTTCAGTTTATGAAATATTTTTTAAATTGGTTCAATATTGGAGGAGGAAATAGGCGAGAGCCAATCGAATTGTGACTTTTTACTAAGCAAATTCAGTCGAAGCACTCGGCCCATATTTTCTCTTATTATAGGCAGAAAAGGCAGGACTGTGCATAGAGATACAATTTTACTAATTTTGAGTCATCTCACTGGTGCAGATGAGACTATAAAATCAATGCAGTTTCATTCACACGAAACTAATTAGTCTCCTGTGCACCATTGATGGAGTAGGTCAATGGTGCATACGGTACAACGGGGCTTTTTCAATAAAAACCTCATTGGGCATACTACTTGTTTCTAGAATTATTTACAGGCTCTGTATCTTAATCGTGTGGGTAATATATGGCATAATAACAGATACTATAATATCACTTGAAATAACGTTCAAATGATATAATTTTCTTATGCTATACAAACAAATAACCTAATTTCATATGATCTAATGTTATTTTTTATATAACCTTAATTTGCTCCCGTCCCTTCGCGTATCCGGTTTTTATTTATACTCTAAGGGTAGCAGCCGAAAGACTACGTGAAATCAGAGTGCCCCGATTCGGTTTTGGAACTGATTTAATTTATTACTAAATTACTTATAGATTTTGATTATTATGGTTACTGAATATTAAACTAATTGAATATTATTTCAAACGTACATTATAGAAATTGTATATCATATAAAATTAGGTGAAATTAAGTTATATCAATAATTCTTTAGTTTTTAATTTTATTATTATTATTGTTATTTTTTATTATTTTTTATTCTTTCTGTAGTTTCTGCCTACCCCCATGGGAAAAAGGCGTGAGTTTATGTATGTATGTATCATTTGATCGTTAATTTAAAAAAAAAGTTCTGTCTGGTAAATTATTAAATTAGATCATATGATCATTAAAACTTTTGTTATTATTTCAAACGTTACACTATTCATGTGGTTACACACCCATCTTAATCACGGAAGTTTGTAAAGATAGTAGGATTGTCAAAAAAAATAAGTAAACGAAAGCGTAAAAGAAGCTTTATTAAGTTACAACATAATTTCAAGGTCAGTTACAACTTAAAAAACAAATCTTTACTTTCAATTTGTCATCACCATTTACATTCCTGCAAGAAATCCCGCTTCCATTTCGCAATATCCATATTCTTTTTTCAAAAAGTAATATTTTATAAACTCCTCGCAAATTTGAAATAAAGCTCTTTGCAACTGCCATAGATCTAAGACTTGACGTCTATACAAAGGGTACCAGTATATGTTTCCTGCACTTTTTGTACCATTCAATAAACCGGGGAACATTGAACTGCGTGTCCAAAGTATATTGTGCCACTATCTGACAAAATCATATTTTATTATTATAAAAATCGCCGTTATTTATTAACTATAAATCATTTGCGAAATTCAAGTGTCATAAACTTTTTTATAATTGCGCTCTTTCAAATAGGTACATTGCTAGTTTAAACCACTGACTTTATCAACAATAGTATTTATTGATAGTAGAAAAAAACGGCTTAGAGAGATCGATAGACATTTTTTTGTTGATTAAGATGGCATCAAAAAACTAAAATCGGCCAATTGTCAGATAGTGACACTATAGCTTGAAGACGGCAGTGCAGCTTTGCACTAGTTTAAATGCCAAATGTTACAATATTTATTACTCTACTTCGAATTGAAAACAAAAAATAATATGATTAATGTCTCTCGCAAGAAATGGGGAAAGCATTCGACTTATGTTTTTTTGTTTACTTTTCTTTGAGGTTCGGAATTTTCTTCTTGTTTTAACTACATTACTATTTTGAACGGGTAAAATAGTTTATCTCTTTCATCACCATCACGATTTATTTCTTTTAATGATTTCTGCCTAAAGACGTTCACTGCTGAACATAGGCCTCCCCCAAGTGTCGCCACATTCTCTTATGCGTCTCATATCCAGCTGATTTCTGGCGCCTTAACTAGGTTTTCGGTCCATCTAGAGGGAATAAGGTTTAAAGAAACTTTATTCCCAATTAAGACGTATGTCACTTACTTGAGAAAAATACTAAAAAACATACAATAGATTACAAAAAGTTCGTCATCAGTATTACAAGATTACCCATCCAATGCATTCATTTCTCTAGAAGTGATCGATCCGCAATAATGTGCTGGCTAAGTTGAGTCTTGAATGCATTGAAAGAATGTAGATTTTTTATATAGGATGGTAACTTATTATAGAGTTGTGCTCCTTCAAAAGTTAGCATGTTTTTGTTTATTAATATTGTTTTTGAAAACACGGTCTCTAAAAGTACTGATCCAATGATGAAAATTCCTCCACTGATAGTAAACTACAATACCGTTGAGTGTCATAATGCTACTTTTTATCACGGAAAAGGGCGTATATATTCTCTAGTGTAAACGCGGTACTGGCCGTGCGCCCGCTCCGTGCCAGAATATCAATATTGAACCTACTTTTTTGTCAGTTTTGTTTGATTTACATATCATATGTAGGTTAAGAATAAATTCTAACCATCAACTTGTCTGTGTAAAATTATTTTTAAACATTTAAGTTGTTTTGGAGGAGTATGCAAAAGCAGCGACAAAATATCGTGTTGTAAATTTTTTTAAAGCTAGAGTAGTCATACGACAAAAATAAAAAACACTCCTGCAATGTGAAAATTGAACAAAAAGTTAAAAAAAAAACAAAATACCCGACTGCTTAAAAAGCGAACTCAAAAGACATAAACAAGAAGAAAACCGTGCAGTCGGAGGATACATGATTTTCGTCTTGTTTACGTCTTTGAAGTTCGCTTCTTAAGCAGTCGGTTTTTTTATTTTTTTGTTTTAACTTTTTCCTATGGGGGAAGGCAGAAACTACAGAACACCACCGCTAAGGTGCAGGTAACATAGAAATGGCGTCGGGCGCGGACATGGCACGGGCTGCTTCCTATTCCATTCTAATTTGAAACTAAATGCATGGAAATAAAGCGCAATTTGATCAGGCGCGGGCGCCGAAATGTCGCGTCATAACCACGTCCGAGCAACGACATATCGTGTGTCCTAAATTGCGCTTTATTATGCATTTTGTTTGAAATTAGAATGGAATAGGAAGCCGCCCGTGCCATGTCCGCGCCCGACGCCATTTCTGTGTGGCCTGTTTGCGTTCATATACATCTAGTCATACACGCACTGATATGAGTTATGAGATGATACTGGGTCTTTCTGAAGAATACGACAAATAAGATCCGTGTATGTGCGTGTCTTTCGAAATGTTGGTTACTTATCACTAAGAGCCGGTTTGTGAAATAAGAACGTTTCAAACCTTACTTTAATGCAAAACTTTGACAGGTATTCGGGCAAAAACAGAGATCGAGAAAAACCGTAAATTACTGAAAATTCTTAATTAATTAATTTGGGATATCCCGTAAAAACGAATTGCTGGAAGAGCGAATAATCTACAAATTTATATTTTTTTCTTTTTACGTCTTTTTAGTTCTCTTTTAAAGCAATCGGGTTTTTTGAAATTTTGTTTTATTTTTTTACAATTTCACCAGCCTTTGTTATCCAGGACAACGCTACGCTTCTAACGATACCACATAAATTGATATCGGTTAAGCCGTTTAGAAGTTATGGTGGAATAAAGAAACTCACAAACATTCATGAACCCTGAGAACACAACACTCTTTTTTTGGGAAGTTGGCAAAAAGTATGTTTCACAAATAATGTACTGCATCAATACAAAAAAAAAAAATATTCAATCCTTTTAACATAGCTGTTACTAAGGAGTATGCTTTAGAAATAAACCATTTTACGGCACTAAAGCAGAGTAAGGGCCTTAAGATGGGCCACGGGAGCAAAGTCAAGGGAAAAATAGTGTTAAATAAAAATACCATTGTTAGTCCCGTGTCGATAAATTGTTCTTTTTCTCGTGTTTATGTGTTCCGGAAGAAACATTTTGGGCCCGATCGTTTCTTAGCGGACGGAGATAAAAACGTTAAATGCCGTTAAGATATTTTCATTGCCCATAATGTTGCCATTTAACGCTATTTAACTTTTTCCTACTAATTCCTTTTTTTGTTGTAGGTATTTTTGTCATCACATTTGTTGAACTTAAGATTCATGATTCAATAATTCATCAGTTAGGTTTCTATGAACAATACTATTGTTGGTGTAGTGGTTGCAACTGCGCTCCAGGACGCAAATTGCCGACGTAGCTCAATAAGCTACAAAACTGAAGTCGGACTGAGCAGGCCATGCCTGTCGAATGCCGTGTATGTTATGGGCCTGTATATCGCAAGACGGGAGCGCTGATACAGCTAGACAGGGTCGCGGTAGATCGAGAAAAAGATGGTATGATGCCTTGGATGGCTTCCTCGAAAATTGGCACAACATCGAGAGAATAGAAAGAAATGGGGGATGCCTTTGTCCAGGAGTGAAACAATACAGGAAAAAAAAATGTTTTCGCAAGCCCTACTACGGAGTCCTGGGATTGATACCCGTGCCGAGCAAAAGAGAGCTGTCAGAGCCATATATAAGTTAAGTCACCGTGAATCTCTTAGGGAACTATTTAAAAATATTAATATTATGACAGTTTCTTGCCAATTCATTTATGAAAATATTATGTATGTAAGGAAAAATATACATCTCTTTAGTAGAGTCAGTAATAGACACAATTGTAATACCGGCAATAAAGATAAGTTAGATCAACCTTCATATAGACTAGCTAAAGTACAATCATCTTTCATGGGGTACTGTGTAAAATTCTATAACAAAATACCTTGTGATATATTAAAACTAAATGAAATTAAATTTAAAAATTTAGTTAAAAGCACTCTTTGTAAACAAGCATATTACAAATTAGATGATTATATTTAAGATAAGAATGCTTGGAAACATGCTGGCTCCATAGGGAAATCTTTAGTGTAGACAAAATCAAATTTGTTAATTCATATTCCTATTTATAGTTATTGTATTAATTGTATTTTTTTTATTTTTTTTCTTTAAATTTTCTCACACACTGTTCCGTTGTTGTTGAATTAGGTATTTTACCTATGTTTGCAATATTTGTAAGTATGTGAGAACCATGTTCTACTTATCAAATAAATTAATTTTCCTGTTAATGCTTTTTATTAATTTATACCTGTACGTGGTATAGTGTGTAGAGCTATTCTGGGTGCATCGTCCTCACATATATGACTTTATTAATTTATGTACTTATGTAAATATTGTAAAACACCTATTTTTTTTAAAAAGAGTAAGTATGGTGTTTCTTGTGCGTTCTTCTCCATAACAATCTACTTACCGAATGCACGGTAGAATAAATTTTCATTACTTGAAATTTAATTTATTTGACGTGCAAAACTGCCGTTTATTGGCCTAGTTGAATAAACATATTTGACTTTGACTTTGAGCAAAATGTTTTTTCGTCTTGAATTTTTCAGTTGCAGTCTTTTTTACCCGAATGCCGAAGAAGGGTAATGTGTTTATCAGTCTATGTATGTATGTATGTATATATGTATGTATGTATGTATGTCTGTATGTATGTATGTATGTTTGTTCCTATATGGCGTTCCAGAGACCAAACGCTTTGGCCGATTTTGATGATTCATACGTCAATCGATTCGTCTTAACTCTGCGAGTGTCATAGGCTACATTCAAATTGGACAATAGAAAAATAGCGGATTTTGGGCGCCATATTGTGGGGCCCAATTTTTTTTTTTCTTCCATACCCATCGTGTGGGGTATTTATGGATAGGTCTTCAAAAATGATATTGAGGTTTCTAATATCATTTTTTTCTAAACTGAATAGTTTGCGCGAGAGACTCTTCCAAAGTGGCAAAATGTGTGTCCCCCCCCAACTTCCAAAATAAGAGAATGATAAAACTAAAAAAAAATTATGATTTACATTACTTTTTAAGAGGTGATTTAAAAATATATGTCGCATCAAGGCTGGCCGATAGATTCAAACCATCGGGAAGTCAGGATGTATTCCCTTAGGTTAAGACATCGTGTGTGGGCAGGTCGTTAGGTACAATCGTGCAAATGAAATCACAGAAGTTATTCGATACACTGGGTTTATTTAAATAGTCACAACTCAGTTACAATCTTGCTTACTAATATTACGGATCGACACTGATTCTACGACGTGTTAGCTCTACGGCGGTCAGTACTCAACTGCCATATTCTGCTGTCCCCACTACGCCAGCGGTTACCATAAGCGCGCCAATGCGTAGTTGTTCTTGCTTTGCCGCCAGATGGCGTGCTTGCGATTTGTTTTAAAGTCCGTACTATTGACTAAACCCGACACGGCCATCCTGCGAGACAGGCGTGCTCGTCTGTTCCTCATTGTCAGGTTTTAACAGTGTATCGAATCATGTGGAAATTCTCATGAATGTCCTCAGATCTTGGGGAAAGCTGAGGGGTCTGTCAGACTCCTACTGACTAAAACCACATGGTGTTCTCTAGGCCGTAAATTATCTTGAGAGGCGAGCGTGGAACACAACACGTCGCCTTCTCGGGCCTCTCTCAGGTGACAGATCCCCAAATCTATCACCCGCAGGCATCATCTTCTTGTCCTTGCTCACTGCCATCTCACGTCGTGTTGCGCCACACGTCCTCTTAGTCTACTCCGACCCGCAAGTCTCCCATCATACAAGGGATGTTTTTCTGAAACACAAAATTTCCAAACAGTATTCACTCGTCCAATCCTGACTCATACTCTAAGAGTGAGGAAACATTTCGAAACAATCAAACATGATCATTTAAATCTCTCTGTTCACTATTGCAAGGAACAAGTAATTCTATTTTCAATTTAAAGAAAATAGCAACTTAATCATCGATCCGGTACCTGATAGCACCTAATCTTCGTGATTACAAAGTCCAAGTACCACTGATCGTCATTAATGTCACATTTAATGAAACAAAAGAAACGAGACACCAGGTATCTTATTCACGATCTTTAGCTATTACATAGCTCTTTTAGCTATCACAATTGCCCTACGATGTCAAGTCAACTGAACTCTCTGAACTAAGAACCTGTTCACACAGACACTCTAGTCTGTCCTATGTTACGTCAATTCATCATCAACTTCACTTTCAATCTCAATTGGTACTTGAGCTTTGTGTATCTTACTAACACAATCTACGCATAGTAATCAAAATTAGAAAACTAAAATTATTTCAATTTTCATAATGAAGGCTTGACGATTCGAACGTCATCAACATTAACATGGTGACCTCACCTCTCGCGTGACTATGCGAGTTTACTTTATTTTAACCTCATAACTCAACAGGAATCCTCTGTAAGGTTCCTTACACAAACGTGTTTTTTACACCGACTTACAGGTGTCCTACAGGCCCACAGTTGCTACAAAGACCTCCAGTTGCCACACTGGCCTACAGTTGCCATAAAGGCCTCCAGTTGGCACACTGGCCTTTAGTTGCCACACAGGCCTTGCCATAAAGGCCAACAGTTGCCACACAGGCCAACAGTTGCCATAAAGGCCAACAGTTGCCACCCAGGCCAACACACAACGCTCGGCTAGTCCTGACCAAACTAGATTATTGGGTTCGTGAAAATAGAGATTTTTTTGAACTCTACTCTTTAACTAAATCATTGCCCTGGGCCATGTACCACAGTAATTCCAGACAAACTTTAAAACTGCAGCAGCAAAAACTGCCAAGCTTATAGAAACCCTCGAGTAAAACCTCTAACGCCACGGCTCTACAGCCGACCAGCAATTGTATTGCTCTCACACAACGGTCCTCTAGACCCCGACCTTCGCCAGAATCCACTGGTACGGTCAAACATAATACGGCTGATAGACTCAATTACTCGACATCTTAAGCTTGCTCATCAACATTAAAACCTTTAAACATCAACATCGACTGGTACATGACCCGCTGGCATCTTCCTCACCCTACCTTATGCATACTGGTAGGTTCTAAGCGTACCTATTTAAAGTTTTCGGGGTATAACGATCACTGCCCTTTCATAATCACCTATCGCAGGCTTAATAAAGTAAAGGGCCTATTTATTTTTCGTACCAAAGTTTCCCAAACAACACTTCATTAGAAAAAGGTCCGCCGATCAACAAGTTCAACAACTAATCAAAGTAATTGTTACAATTCTGTTACGGTTTGTTATAATTCATAGGCATTGCATACTCAACTCATGAAACCTTCATTGTGACTTGTGCACCAACACAAGCCAGAATCGTATTTACCAACGATTCTCTACATATCTGCCGCCACATATGCTACACCATATGAGGGGCCCTTGTGCACCAACACAAGCCAGAATCGTATCTACCAACGATTCTTTACATATCTGCCGCCACATATGCTACACCACATCATGAGGGGCTCTGTGCACCAACACAGACAAGAATCGCACCAACGATTCTCAAAAATCTTGCGCAATATGTGCTACACCACATGAAGCGCTCTGTGCACCAACACAGACAGAAATCGCACCAACGATTCCTTCTAGACCCATCGCCACATGTTACGCATGAGGTGCGGTCTAAAGTTTCGAGTATGAGTGTACAAGCCATTCTTAATCAGATTTGGTCTCATTACCACTGTCATCAACTATGACGTCTAACTCTCAAGGAACTTGGTGATCGGGTATCCTTCCCACAAGACTCGTGCCTTTCACCCTAAGATCTTGTAACATACCGGCTGTTAATACGAGGGGAACAATTAGGCCTGATCATATTTGCTTCTTAATAGCTCGCGTGAAGGACCTTCACGAATAACTCGGATCAATATCGTTTAAACCAGATTATCAACAGTAACCCTTTACTATCGCTCACAAACTCAGTTTTCATGTACGGAAAACGATCGCGAGATCTACTGCTATCATAATATTACTTTGGAAGTAAGCAAGTGAATTCACGCAAATGACCAGTACCGTTCCTAACTCGATACAATTGCGTTGGCAAAACAACATTACTAACTCGCTTTGCCACTGAAAATCACTAGTTTTGACTGCACATGGACATCTCAACTTCTTATGGGATATCTCATCCTAAAGTTCGTACTGAACCAAATGTTGAAACTAGGAAAGTACTAACAAGCCAATAGGTAACTTAGTAGCTACTTGCTTTTTACTAGGTGTGTCTTAATTACCTAGTGATGGTGCTAGGTATAACCACTAACAACCAATTCAGTGTTCCAACATGAACACTCTTAAAACTCGAAATAACATCTCATCACTAGAGAACATTCGACTTCACTATCGAAATAAAATGGAAGCGACTCACTGAGTATTCCATTCCAAACTTGCGCGCGCTTGTAACGTTCGGCTACGACCTGCAAACTGCTTGCCTGCCGTTCCTCTTAACCTCTCAGATGGTGACACGACAGCCTTCACATACAGCATCTGAACCATTAGCCGCTAGCCTTCACGCTCAGCATCTGAATCGCTAGCCTTCAGCAGAGGCTTCAGGCTGCGACACAATATGGTATCTGAAACATGAAAAACACTCGAGAGTACTTGTTCACACAGTTATCTTAACTATACACAGCTTTGATGGAATTTAACCTAAACCAATCAATCTGCCTAGCCTTTTCCCAACTACATTGGGGTCGGCTTCCAGTTCTACCGGATTCAGCTGAGTACCAGTATTGTACATGAAGTGGCTGCCTATCTGACCTCCACAACCCAGTAACTGGGTAACACGGTACCCCTTGTAAATACTGGTGTCAGATCTCAGGCGTCTGACCACCCGTAACAACTATCAAAGATCTTCAAATGACAGCCGGAACCAACGGCTTAACGTGCTTTCAGAGGCACGGAGGAAACCCGGTATGTTGAAATGGTTACCCATCCACGGACCGACCTCGTCAAGCGTTGCTTAACCTTGATGATCGACCAGTGGGGCTGTTATTATTTAGCCACGAGCTTCTAGTAGTAGTAATAACCTAAACCTGAAAAAAGTGTTATTATGGACACCGAATGTGAGTGCAGAGTTACAGTGAAACAACCTAAACATGAATCACACATTACAGTGTCCCAAGTGCCCAGGTAGGTATATGGGCTTTAGAGAATCCAATTAATGCCATAGCGTTTTAAGTCGCAATTAACGAAGCCTGGTAGGGTTTACCACTTTTTAGAAAGTTCGGCCCTCCAACTACAAAAGAAGAATACTATGCTTCTTCTTAAACTTAGTCAATTCTCACTACATAAAACTATCACGCTACAAAACTAATCAAAATATTTCATTAGGAATTTTCATAATTTCCAGACTGAAGTGTAAGGTAGGTACGTCACTGTCACCATATCGTTCTAACTTCCAAACAATGATAGCCAGCCAAGGTCAGTCAAGGGTTATTGCCCGTGATAGTAGAATAATAACCCCTCAACAACATCAAAACTTGACCATCAATAACTGGCATGAAACTATGACACGGGCCACCCCGGCGAACCACTGACCACCATACCGTACACAAAACCAGAATTTTGAATAATGAACACACTTTTCCATAGTCATAACAAAATGAAAACGACTCACCAGATTGGCATAAAGATCAGAGCGTATGGATCTTTCCACAAGTGCACACGCTCCTCCTTGTCCTGTCCAGCTCTTTGGTTGCTAGCTTCCTTGCAGCTCCGCTCCGGACTGGTTTTTCATTATTCAAGATTGAGGGTAGTCTCAGAAACGAACGACAACTGTTTCAAATGACACCGCAATTTTTTTGCAAGAATGTAACCGCCATTTTCACTAGCATTGTTTTTACGTGTGATCTCATTAGCACGACCGAATCCCAATTCTGATGTCGCATCAAGGCTGGCCGATAGATTCAAACCATCGGGAAGTCAGGATGTATTCCCTTAGGTTAAGACATCGTGTGTGGGCAGGTCGTTGGGTACAATCGTGCAAATGAAATCACAGAAGTTATTCGATACACTGGGTTTATTTAAATAGTCACAACTCAGTTACAATCTTGCTTACTAATATTACGGATCGACACTGATTCTACGACGTGTTAGCTCTACGGCGGTCAGTACTCAACTGCCATATTCTGCTGTCCCCACTACGCCAGCGGTTACCATAAGCGCGCCAATGCGTAGTTGTTCTTGCTTTGCCGCCAGATGGCGTGCTTGCGATTTGTTTTAAAGTCCGTACTATTGACTAAACCCGACATATATAACACTTACATGTTTAAATGTATATAATTCGAAAAAAACTTAACTAAAAAGTTATAAATAAAAAAAGTTAAATCAAAAAACCCGACTGCTTCAAAAGCGATCTGTTCGTAAGAAGTTGGCAGTAGTATCGTCACAGCGATAATTTTTCTCAATTAATCTGCTACCACTAATTTTTTTAAGTATATTCGTGTATTTAGTTTATATGTTTGAGTATTTATTGTATGTATTATAATACCTATAGCCCAGTCAGTAGGCGTTACAATCACGAATACATCTGTGCAAATCACGACTACGCCAGCTTTGGCAAAGGCCTTTTTAATTATTTACCGACTGGGCTATTATCTGTAAGAGTACTTAAGAGTATTGTGTTTTAATATATTATACCTTTTATGCGATTAAAATTAACCAAATATCCAAATTTTAGGTGTGGGCTGTTAAAAACATTTGGGCAAGAAAGCTGCTAGAGCTGCCAGACGGTCAGCATGTGCTACAGGTTCATTGGGAGGACTAACCCGCTTCCAAATGGAGTTAAACATCCTATCGATTATTGGATAGGGTTTTGGAGAGCCAAAAATCTAGTCAAGAGTCCAACCAGCTTTTCCAACGGTAATACTTAACAAAATTATAATAATTATTAATATGGTAGTAGACAATTTTTTTACTAAATACTAATAAATTACAGATAAACAATCATATATTTTTTGTTGTATCCGTCAATGATATTCAGTTTTTGTTGTACAGGATCCACCAGTAAGAGAGCCAGCTGCCATCTCACCCACCCATGCTGCAACACTTGCCGAAGGTGGAAGTGCTTATAAGCAAAACTAGGAGAAATGAGATGCTCGATGAAGTAAAGCTGATTTTCCTGGAAAAACTAAGTTCCTAGCAATATTTTAAGAGTGATAAATAAAAGGAAATCTATGTTTTGATTGTTATACTGTGTTAAGTGTTAATTTTATTCAGATTATTAGGTATTTGAGACTGAAGTAGACAAGTAAGAGATATTAAGGTCCTGGCAATAATTTAAGACTGATAAGTAAAAGGAAAACCACGTGAATACTTCTATGTGTTTTTTTTAAATAAATTATTATAATATCAGCACAGCGTTATTTCCTTTTTGAGTATCACTGCACATTCTGAGATAAAACATAAAACCCAGTCCCTGTCCGTCTCACACGGGGTTTTATTTTTATTATTGTTTAATTTTTGCTTATTTCTCATGTCTCCTTGTGCGGGTCACAAATAAATATTTTTCTTTTCTTTTAACATTTTGGCGATTTTCGTACTTAAGTAGGGTAAGTCCCATAAAGGTTGTTTTCCTATTTCGGTAAATAATCAAGTGTGTAAACTACCAAGTTCAAAACTACTTTGCTTATGAAATGAAACGTCTTTTTGCCTCTTGTAGTTGTATTATTGTAGTTATTGTATATGCCATAGTGTGTTGATGATTGTTAAATTTATTCAGATTTGAATGGTGAACAATAAAAAAAATATTAATTAAAACAATGCTTTTATTGTGAAAAGTCAATAATACATACAAACATAAACCCACGCCCTTTTCCCCATGGAAATAGACAGAAACTAGAGAACGCCACCTGCTGCGATCCTTTCATAATTCTTTTGCTCACTCACATTCATACATCTAGTCATACACATACCCAATGCATTTATATTTGTTTTATTCGTGAAGTTTTCTTGTGAGAATGCATACGTATCTATTTCTTTCCAGCAATTGCACTAATCTGTCTCTCGTTCTCTGCCCTTGCTGAAGAGCTTGATGGGCAGATAATACATTTGTAGACATTTCTCCCTGTCTACTGCGCTAAAATTGAAGATATTCTCGCTGCGGGAAGGTGCTTCTAAGTCTGCCGGATTAAACATATTGGGTAAAACACAGCAGGCAATGACAATTTTACCTAAAAATATAATTAAAATATGCTCTTAAATGTGCATAGTACATTATTACCTCAATGTAAATATATGAAAAAAATATTGTTCACCCGTACAATGCGCTAATAGAAAAACATAGCTATACCTAGTATAAATTGTGACAAGTACCAACTGACCGATGCATAAT
The DNA here is from genome assembly GCA_949775005.1 of Orthosia gothica. NCBI lineage: Eukaryota > Metazoa > Arthropoda > Insecta > Lepidoptera > Noctuidae > Orthosia > Orthosia gothica. The sequence goes on along the minus strand of OX459062.1, from coordinate 11,459,074 downwards.
GCAGCTCTCTTGCTGCTAAGGGGCATCTTAATCGACCTTTTAAAATGCCAAACATACGCTGTATAGTGGACCGAGCATGTTTTTGTATGTTATTGTCTATTCCGAGTGGGTACCCAAAATTGTAACACTACACCTGGCAGGCCATATCTATTACATATAATAAAATTGGGGAGTCTGTAATATTGAAATAACCGTTTTTTACTACATGTATATGAATATATATACGGTACATACACCAAAATTTTTTTTTTTAATTTTTGTCTGTCTTTCTGTCTGTTTGTTCCGGCTAATCTCTGAAATGGCTAGACCGATTTTAAAAATTCTTTCACCTTTGGAAAGCTACATTATACCCGAGTAACATAGGCTATAATTATGACTGGAGCGAAGCCGCGGGGATCAGCTAGTTTTTCATAAAATCTGTAAAATTTTAAATGATTCAATTTAGTAAAGTGCACTCTTTAGGTAGGTATAAACACTCTTCAAAGCTTATGTAGTCATTATTAAAATGGCAGGCTATATTTTATTAAATACCTATGGATATTTGTTTTACAAAATTGGTACAAGCTTTTAAACTTACTGTCTTTTTATTTATAAGGTTCCTCTCAGCCAAATTCTGTGGAACTTTTTCTTAACGATGGGCTGTTCAGTGCATTTGTGACATGCTGCAGAAACCGTGACACTGTCTGTTGTGCCATTAGAACGTCACTGCTAAGGTCCACTGCACCTTGGTCACTCCCCCGGGCATAAAATTATGAGCAACGGTGTGGCAGCGGTGATCTGAAATAAAACAATAACAACAGTAAAATCGGTGGGACTGATTGGTAATACAGCTCAATAAGTTGCAGAATCTTTAATATACCTATCCTTACCTTCATTGTTGGACCAACACCACTTCGTCTTAAGTGGAGAGGACTTGTGTGAAGGCTCACACAAGTCCTGAAATAATTCCCGAGTGAGCCTATAGTTCCCTATGAACTCAACGTCGGGAATACTTTCCAACTGGAAGTTTTGGCGCAAATATCGTCGACGTTGCCTCCGCTCTTCCTGTAGATCTTCTGCGAGCATTAAAAAAGCAGCCATAATTGGGAATTAAAAGTTTCGTCGACAGCACGATAACTATTTTGTTGTCGTAATAACAAGTGTCAAATTCAATTTTTCGAACGGTTAAAAACGCATAGGGAGTAGGTTCAACTGTCAAATTGTGTTGCCATTCATTCTTCGTTCGGGCCCCGAACGAATCATCCGTCCGTAGGTGGTAGGGAGTAGGAAATGCCCGTAACTAAGGTCGAAACTACGGACTTCGTGCTTAGGGAGTAGACGCCATGTACCGTTGATACATAGGTACCTACACATAAGATCCTAAGATTATTGAAAAGAAAAATAACTTATTTAACTTTATTGAAATTATCCCAAAATACAATAATTTGCTCGATTAATAAAAATAACCGGCCAAGTGCGAGTCGGACTCGCGCACGAAGGGTTTCGTACCATTACCAAAAAGAACGGCAAAAAAAAACACATTTGTTGTATGTGAGCCCCACTTAAATATTTATTTTATTCAGTTTTTAGTATTTGTTGTTATAGCGGCAAAAGAAATACATCATCTGTGAAAGTTTGAACTGTCTAGCTATCACGGTACATGAGATACAGCCTGGTGACAGACAGACAGACAGACAGACAGACGGACCGTGGAGTCTTTGTAATAGGGTCCCGTTTTTACCCTTTGGGTACGGAACCCTAAAAAACAAACCAACTATACTGTGGCATTCCCATACTACACATTTGTTACTTTTTTAATATCCAACATGATACGACACAAAACAAATGTTGACACAAACGTACGCTTCAATGCATTTCACCTGCAACTACCAACATGGGGTTTGAAAAACTGAAAACAAAACGTATTTTTGACGTGTATTTTGAGTATGACCCCGGGATATAGCAGATAGCAATAGGTATAGCCGAATAAAAATAAAATAATGGGAAAATAGCCACGAAAAATATTTAGTTAGTGTGTCAGAATAAATGACTCTCGATTTTGTTTTGACATTCAGTCAAACAAAGTCAGACAGGGAGGTTTGACGTCCCCGGCGCTCTTCAGCCTATACGTCGATCATTTGATTGAGGAGCTCGGCGGTACATGTGTCGGATGCTCCATTGATGGGCAGATGATAAATAGCATAAGTTACGCCGATGACATGGTACTGCTGAGCCCTTCAATTGACGGACTCAGACGGTTGCTTGAGGTGTGTGAAGACACACATTTTAAACAAGGATCTGCACGATGACGATGACATTGAGAGGGAACGGAGGGCGTTGTCAGTCCGATGCAATATGCAGGCCCACAAGTTTGCGCGATGTACGAGGGCAGTAAACATTACACTTTTCAAGGCGTTTTGCCAGACCTTCTACACGTGCAGCCTGTGGGTTAGACATACGCAGAAGGCTTACAACGTTCTCCGTATCCAGTATAATAACGCTTTCAGGATACTGTTGGGCTCCCACGTTTCTGTAGTGCATCAGGGATGTTTGCAGAAGCAAAAACTGATAGTTTTCAGGCGATAATGCAGAAGAGGACAGCATCCCTGATGCACAGGATGCGTGGGAGCGTAAACGGTGTCCTGAAGGTTATTGCGGATAAACTGGACTGCCCTTTCCTGGGGTACTGGGCCCGCTTGCACAGCGGTGGCTCCAGTGCAAAGGGAAATAGGTACATGAACTGATTGGATTATTTGTTAATTTATTTGTCAATTATTTATTTTTATGTGTTTATGGATTATTATTAAATTATGTAAACTTACTATCATATTCATAAGTGTATTATTACTAACAAATTATGGATCATGGTCCGAAATAAATGATTGAATTGAATTGAAAAGCAACAATTTTGTTACTTTTTTCAATGTGTTTCGTAACTCATTCTATATTCAAATGAGCGTGCTAATCCAACCATAACTACTCGTATTTTCTGCTGTCTTTAAGATTTCCTTCTGCAAACAAACTTCACGGTATCTAGATATTCACAAACCTTGCTTCATAAAATGCATATTGAGGGCTGGTTTCTAAAACTTGTCTTATCCTACTTTAATTTCAGAATTTGCCAGGTTTTCAGGGTTTATTTTGTTTTGGAATTTCGGCCCTGAAGAAGCCGTAGAACTTCTTGTAGGGAAGCTTACGCACTAAATCCGAACTCTATCCGTCATAATCTGTCATAATTCAGAACATTTTGAACTCGGCACTCAAATCTTAGATCTTTTTACAATTATGCAGCTTACGTAGTACGTAAAAATGTTCCTCTGAATTTTTTAAAGGTTGCCCCTCCTACATCATTTTAGTTAAAATATCACAGTTCCTGCCGCGACATGTATGAGGGTACTCAGAGCGTCACAAAAACATTTTTAACCGGAATACCGGATGATATCACCGCGTTTTAGGAAACGATGAAAGTACGAGAGGTATCTTACGAAAGGGTCCCGTTTCTTGAGAAATCTTTATTATACATGAATATTATTTTCTGAAGAATTCGTAAAATATCTGTGGTAGTGAACCAAATTCAAAAAACAGAGGTGGTTTTCAAAACAACGTTTTTTTTAAATTAGGCAACTGTATTTTCATCATCATCACCTTTAACCCGTTGAGTGTATAAAACTTGGATCCACACGAGGTACAATGGCTTTTTATTTGTTTCGGTAATTACGGCACACAACCGGTTATAGCCGAAGCCGAAGTCAAAGTCAAAATCAAAAGTCAAATGTATTTATTCAACTAGGCCAATAAGCGGCACTTTTAAACGTCAAACAATAATTAAGATTAAAATTTACAAGTAATACAAGTTAATTCTACCGTGCATTCGGAAAAGTAGCTTGTTATGCAGAAGAATGCACAAGAAACTCCATACTTAATTTTTTTTTTTAATAGGTGTTTCACAATATTACATAAGTATATACATTAATAAATTCATATATGTGAGGACTATGTACCCAGAATAGTACTACAAACTCTACTACGTATAGGAATAAAGTATTAAAAGCATAAGCAAAAGCACAGGTTAATTCATTAATTTGATAAATAGGAACATGGTTCTCACATAGGTACTTACAAATATTACAAACATATAATATGTAAAATACCTAGTTCTACAACGACGGAACAGTGTGTGAGACAATTTCATGAAAAAATATAAAAATCACTAACTATGAATATAAATTAACAAATTTGATTTTGTCTACACTAAAGGTTGCCATATGGAGCAGGACCAGCATTTTTCCAAGCACTCTTATCTTGAATATGATCGGATGTCGCTTTATATGGGAGTTTGACGTCTTTGATTACATCTTCATCTTATCCAGGTTTTCCCCACGGGTTCACTCCCATCGCCTATACCATAGCAAGCATGCTTGTTTCCGGGATAAAAAGCAGAAAGAATTAAAGAAAAAGTGTTTAATTGTCACAAAACGACATACAATATCAGTACATGCTTATGCTAAATCCTTAACAATAGTATTAAAAATAAAATAAAATAAGCTTTTATTGCTAGTTACTTAACCTTACTTGGTTTGTAATGAGATTAAAACCTATTTACACTGTATTGATAACTATTTATTTATTTTCCTCGGCATCTGGTTATTTTCCCTCGCACCAGCTTATCTTTCGACAAAGGCTTTCTCCAAGGCTCTCCACTTGACTCTAGTATTAGTAGAACAATAATAACATATATTACCTACCTTTTAAATACAACAAAGAAGAAATAGGGTGAAAAAGATGCCAGGCAGCTGCCAGATGCAAGTCGTTATTGTGGCAAGAAGGCTGCACAAGCAAGCAAGCAGTAAGCAGCTCATACCAGACAGATATGTTATTGTATTGTGTTGTTGTTGTTGTACTTGCAAAGATTATCTTATAAAAACACGCAAACATAAACTTTTTCACGCATATTTTTTTCATTAAAGCTAATCTGGCGGTCCATCTGATGGTAAATGGTCATTGTCGCATATTAACATCTGTAATACCAGAGGCATCACAGTAATTGCTCAACCATCACACACGAAGCAGAAATGTCTTAAGTAGCTCTAATAAAAAAACGGGCAATGGAATTTCAGATAAGTACTTAATTAAACCAGGTTATCAGTCCAACTGAAGGAAGCCTTTCGACACTGCATTTTGCGCGTTGAACTTTTCGGCTCCATCGACCACCCATTCTGCGAGCAATGTGGAGCCCAACAAATTGCCAAACTTAAGTGGGAGTGAGTAGGGACTCCCCTAGTCCTCCTGCGGGTATCAGCTGGATGCGAATATCCGCTGGGTCCTGGATGCACAGGACCGGCTGACGTGGTGATATTTGGGGGAAGCCTAAGTTCAATAGTGGATGTATTTTCGCTGAAATGATGATGATGATGATTTAATTCAGGTAAACAAACAAGTGGCAAGAAAGGTAACAACCAAAGTGACACACACGACAGTGTTACAAACCATTTTGTCATTACATTCAAAAGAGATTTTATTCGACTGCGCGGAAGCTAAGCTGCTTGGCGGCAGAAATGGGTACCTATAGTACGAGATGCTAAAATATACAGATAAACCTATTGTGGTTGATAAAACTTAACTTTTATGAATGATACTTGATAGTAGAATATATTTCTGCATGGTTGCCTAGGAATATCTAGCCACAGTGACATTAATTAAATAAATTGTAATTAATGTTTGTTAGATTCATGAAAATAACTTTTAATAGAAAAACCTGCAGATTTTAGCAGTGAGATCTCGGTTGAATTCTGTCCCACTCTTTCATGAACACCTACCACTTCTAAAAAGAAAACAATTTTGTTTTTACCCAAGTACTTTGTATCTTGTTGTGCAAAATGGGTTTATTTGTGACGCAAAGTGGGGTCGAAAGGTATGCATTACGGAAGGATACCTCCATGTGTGACGGATTCAATTGTGCAAAACATTTGGTATAGGTACTTAGTGGTTTTGTTTATATTAGTTTTAGGGATCGGTAGTTACGTAGTGATCTAAATGGTATTTCAAATTTGTTATGTTTTATTACAATTTAAAAAAATAAGCAGTTACGGGTAACAGCATAAGTTGAAAGTAACATTACAATAGCTTTAGACCAAGAAGCATTTTATCAACTAAAACGTCTGCTAAAATGCCACTACTTTTTTTTTTTTTTTCGTGAGACTTCAGTAGCGCATGTCAAGGTTTTATAAATCGTTATCATTGATAAAACGCCGCTTGGTCTAGAGCAGAGCAGAACATAACTTTGTTTTTGGTAAAATTTGAAAGTAGGTATGCACATTTTGGTTTCAATAATCGTGTAAAAGTACACTCCAGCACACGATAAAATTCAACCATTTCCAAGCAAGAATTCAGTTCAAACATCTAGAGTCAAAAATGTTACTGACATAAGTAGTTCAGCTGTGCACAACGAGTGAACGACCGAATAAAAGTACATTCAGAATTCAGAGCAAATATAACAGAGGCGCCCGTTCGAATATTATTTGTATTGTGCCCGTCAATGTGAAAGGCAATGGATGTGCAGTTTCAGTCCCTTTAGAGTAACGTTGCAGAAATAATAATTGGAATTGTTAGTTTTTTTTAAAAGATTCCAGCCAGTGTTTGGTAGATTTGGTTTGAGTTTGCTACTATTACATTTGGTTCGTGGAAACAAGCACTTTTAATAATTATCTAATATTTTTTTAGTTTATTGGTTATTTAACAACGTTAGTACCTATACCACATATACTACTAACAGCACTAACGTCTGTAATAGTACATTGTGATACAAGGGTGGAAAGTAGGTTATTGCAAACGAGCTGTCATTAACAAGCCCGAGCCGAAGGCGAGGGTTTTTAATGACACGAGTTTGCAATAACTTACATACCTGTGTATCACACGACGTTTTTCAATACAGTCGTGGTAAATAGTAAAAACAAATCAAAGTATTAATAAAATTATCGTAAGTCGCCATATATCTTTCTCGAGATTTAGGGACAAAATTTCATCTTGCGCAGTTTTAGTCTTAGATAAAATAACGGGTGGAGATAATTCCATTTCATCACTTGTACTTGAACTCATCATATTAACAAAAAAATAATCAATTTAGCACACTGAAAATTTAAATTTTCAGAGCATGGCGCGTTTTTGCAACTGAACATATTTTTATACAACGAAAACAGCCTATACAGCCTATCTAATTTTTGACAAATGTTGATGTCAAAATAATTAAATTAAAACTGGTAATTAAATATATTAGATAAGATAAGATAAGATAAGATATTTATTTTGCAAATATATATTAAACAACCATTTAAAAGACTTTTGAGAATTCACGGACTTTACAAACGGAATTTACGGACTCATTTATTTTTCCTCGTAGAAAATCTGTCCCATTTTATTCTATGAATGAAAACTCCTTGCTTCTATTTTTTTTTATTGACTTATAAATTTAAAACTCAACTGCAAAAGTAATGATCGAGCTCGTAAACAAAAGTCACGACCGCGTAACAGAAAGATGCCTATACATAAGATTTAATTTTCGAATCATAATTATAGTTCCTGAAAGTACGCCATGTTTAACAACTGTATTGAAAAATAATAGTATATTATGCAACTAGTGAATAAAAGACGGATTTAAAGCGAGGGCCATAGGTGAATCACGAGCAAGTGAAGGATTCTAACGACTGAATCACGACAGTAGGGAGTGATTCATGATGATTGAATCACGAGCATAGCGAGTGATTCAAGTGTTAGAATCATGAGCGACGCGAGTGATTCATGGCCCTCGATATAAATCCGTTTTATTCAAGAGTTGCATACTATATTTTATACCATGACATCGAGAAAAAGCAAGATTTAAGCGAAAAGCACAAGGAATATTACGAGTAATAAATAAATTGTTTATTACCTACAAAATTTTCAAAAAATGTGAAACCCGGACCCCTAAGCTAGGTGCTGTTACCTGTGTTTCAGGGGCCAGTGACCACCTCCGTTACTTTAAATAATTATAGTTAATTAAACACCATTGCAATTAATATTAGAATTACAATCCAAATAAGTATTCAATAAATATCCTAGACTAAAATCAAAATCATTATTAAAATCATAAATATAAACAAACTCAAAATTAAAATCGAAGAAGGAGTTTGAAAGTCGAATATTCTCTGCTCAAGAAGTTTGTATCGAGTATTTTTTACGCAAGGAGGTTATATAGCATTGAGATGGAGGTCTAATACATTCGTGTGTTCCAAATTCAAACACCAAAACAGTGATTAAAAGTGCTTTTTATTCACTGTTTTCAGTGAATAAAATAAGCTTTTTAGAGGGGGAATGGTATAAATTAATATGCAAGTGTCAGCTACATTCAATGCCGTAGGAAGAAGGCAAGTATCTACTGATTGATCATTAAATAAACGTCATAATTCGTTTGAAGGTATAGGCGTATTTGTATAATATTTCCTATTATACAAGTAAGTACCTATGTACCCAAACAAATGGAGGAAAACAGCAGCACGAAGGTTATATCACAAAAAAAAGAAATCAATTTTTTATGTGATTTCCCGGTTTATCAACTTTAGTTTGAAACCGAACAAAAAATCGCTAACAAAAAATAGAACTGTCACCTTATTATACTACTGTCAAAACAAGAATCTGAGATGGCACCTACCAATTATGACAAAACTAATGTTCAATTTGCTCACAAAGCGCCATTTAGCTGGCTTCAGAAGCCGTAAGATCAGATAGATTTCGACTAAGAAAAACATTTTCTTTGGGAGACCAATTTTTACGCGTTAGAAGACATGAAGGGAGTCTTCTATCATTTATAAAAAGATTGGTGATAGCATCAAAGAGAATTCTTCTTGCGAATATAATCGTGTCGCCAAAGCAGCGTGAGTACGGTGGCCAGGATTTGAGTGGGATATGGGTTATGTAGCAACCTAAATAAAATTTAATATAAAATATAAAAAAAACCGGACAGCTTAAGAAGCAGAAAAATAGCAAGTCTTTTCTTATAAACAGTATACGCTTTTATAACAAGTTGCCAAAGTCAGTTATAGAACTGACCGACGGAAAGTTCAAAAATCACATCAAACGTGTCCTTATTAAAAAGCATATTATAGAATCAAGGACTATGTTGAAGATAAAAATATTTGGTTTTAGCTCCTTCTGCACATGCGGCTTCCCTGGTAACTCATAAACGGCACAAATATGTGGATGTCTCTAACTATTCTCAATCTTTTGGGCGCACGGTTGGCGTAGTGGTTGAGCGATTGACTGCTGACCTGCGTGTCGCGGGTTCGATTCCCGCACGGAACAAATATTTGTATGACCTACAAATAGTTGTTCCGGCTCTGGGTGTTGTGTATGTGAGTTTATATGTTTGTAAACGCACCCGCGATACAGGAAGAAATTCCTAGTGTGGGGCAACGTTTTTTTTTTAAAAAAAAAAAAGAAAAAAAAAAAAAAAAGAAAAAAAAAAACTAATTTTTCTTCATTTAATAAGACTTTTTACAATGGTTTTCAATTATCTTTATAGCCCTTTGCTAAGAATAGTTACAGCACTGATAACAACATTTGTGCCACATGTTAAATTTAGTCTTGTTATACTTTGTATAGATTATTTTACCGATTGGTTTGTAAATGTGTGAACATTGTAGGCCTTCTAGATTGTTAACATTTTATCTCGTTTTACTTTTTTTTAAATCTTTTGTTTATTTATTATATAATCACTTCTTGTTTAAGTTTCTTACGACTTATTATCGGGCCAGCGTTGTCCCCCCATCTAAGTACTGCTGTAACATGGAAATATTGTAAAACCAAACAATTTTTTTAAAAGAGTAACCATGGAGTTTCTTGCCGGTTCTTCTCCATAGGAATCGACCAACCCGAACCGTGCACATTGTCGACGTTTTATAAGTGCCCATGTAGGCCTATGTGAAATAAAAATGATTGATTTTGATTTTTTTTTTAAGCGAACTAAAAAGACGTAAACAAAAAGAACGTCATGCTTTTCAGTCGGACGATACCAGATTAATAACTTTTTAGGTTATTTTTTAAATTATTTTTAGTGGTATATATTTTTGTAATCACCTCTTAAAACCCTTCATTTTGATATCCGTCTCGATATGTTTAGACGAAGAAAAAAATTTGAACCTCTACAGTATGGTGCCCAAAATTTGGCATGTTTATTTTTTCAATTTTAATGTAGCCAGTGAACCTCGCAAGGTTAAGACGAATCGATTGACGTAAGAATCATAAAAATTGGCTTGGGCTTTTGGTCTCTAGAACGCCGAATAGGAACAAACATACATACATATGGACATAAACACATTTACCTCCTTTGCGTCGCGCAGTCGGGTCAAAAGAGGAGACGAATGATGAAATAATCTATACCAATATTATAAAGAGGAAAGATTTTTTTGTTTGTTTGTTTGTACCGAATAGGCTCCGAAACTACTGGACCGATTTTAAAAATTCTTTCACCAATAGAAAGCTACATTATTCCTGAGTGACATAGGCTATTTTTTAATCCCAAAAATGGGTCCTGTGGGGTGGTCCACGGGAGTGAAGCCGCGGGGAACAGCTAGTCTCTAATAAACAACCAATGAGGTAATCGTTACTAAAAACTTTAACCCTTTTACTAATATACACGGAATAAAGTTATACCAGGTATAACAAAGGTGTACCATACATTTTCATAGGTTTATATTTGGTATATCTTTAATCTGTGTTTATTAGTAAGAGGGTACAAGCCTAACAAACAATGCACAGGTTACCTCTTTGTTCTATCCGAGTAAACACCTTGTTCTGTCTTTTGCTTGTCATGAAGAAAAGTGCGGTTATTTCGTTATTTGTTTTAATACGGTTGAATCGTTTCGTCTCGTGACGTCCCTTGCTTCGATAGTACCCACTGTTGATTCTGGCTTTTAGGAGTTGCAGTGATTGGATTTTAAGTGTATTCCTTTAAGAAATACCGGAGTGATGTGTTGGATAAATACGATTTTGATGCATTTTTACCAAAGTTTATTATTAGTAAGTAAAGTGGTTTGTCAGAATTGAAGGAATGTCCCATAATAATCAAGAATTCAATTCAATTCAATTCATTTATTCAATAACGATTTTTACATCATGTCTGAATTTCTATAACTAAATACAAATAAGAAACATCATGCATGCAATCCATATTTAAATCATAATAATCAACAAAATTAAATTAAAATCTGAATAATAATAATACAAAAAAAAGAATTAATGTCATAAGTCAATTAATAAAATACAATAAAATTTCCATTTCAAGTCAACGATTTAAAATTCATCAATAGAATATAGACACTTATTTAACAAGAACTGTTTAAGCTTATTCTGAAACTTACTTGTATAAACTAGACTTTTTATTTCTGTCGGCAGTTTATTGAACATTTTTATTGACTTGTGGTAGGCGCTATGCTTTACAACGTTTAGGTGAGGTACTTGCTTCGTCTGGAGATCTTTTCTTCTTGTACTCTCCCTTTTCTGCCTTTCATCTTCAGTCTCATATTCAAAGATATACTTTGATAAGTGACTAAGTAGGACCAAAATGTACAAGCCCGGGACTGTCAATATATTTAAGTCATTAAAATGTGGCTTGCATGATTCTTGTTGTTGAATTCTTACTATGGTTCTGATGGCTCTCTTCTGAATCACAAAAGCTTTTTGAGTGTTGTAATCATAACTACCTCCCCAGAAAAGTATGCTGTATCTCAGTTTCGACTCTACTAATGCGTAATAGACCATTTTTAAATGTTTTATGGTTACCTCGTTTCTTAGACTTCTAAGTACGTAACATGCAGAGCTGATTGCTTTCTCCAGGTATGTTAGCTCTTGTTTCCACTTTAACTGACTATCGATATGGACTCCCAGAAACTTAACCACCTGGACTACTTTCACTGTTTCTCCATTTATAACACAGTTAATGCTATCTTTATTATTGGATGTGGAACGAAAAAGCATTACATTGGTTTTACTGGCATTAACTTTAAGACCGTTAACAGTAAACCAACTGTGGAAGATAGCCAAGGTTTGATTAACTATGGAGTTAAGTGCGTGTATATTGCCAGCCGAAACAACGGCATTGGTATCATCGGCAAACACCACAAGCTGGATAGATCCCGCAGCTTTTTCCCTCATGTGTTGTATAAGGTCATTAATAAACACGATAAAAAATATGGGACCCAGTATGGATCCTTGTGGTACGCCAGTGTGCACAGGAGATAGTTGGGACCTGTATGTTTCTTCAATTGGACAATTTTTAGTTGAGCAATTTGACACAACAGCTTTGATCTCCACGAACATCTTTCTGTTTTTTAAATATGACGTGAGAAGTGCCAATATTTTACCCCTGACACCGTAGTGTTCAAGCTTTTCTAGCAGTAGTTTATGATCCACCGTATCAAATGCTGAACTCAAATCTAGGAAAAGCCCAGCTACTTTCTGTTTGTCGTCCAATCTGCTAACTACATCCTTAATTAGAGTAGATATTGCGTCCTGCGTCCCAACGTTTTTCTGATAACCAAATTGACTTCTACTTAACACTCCATTTAGTTTGAAATGTCTGAGTAATCTAGTTTTGATTAGCTTTTCAAGAATTTTTGAGTGAATAGGTAATAATGAGATTGGTCTGTACATCTTTGGGTCGGTTTTAGAACCTTTTTTGTGTACAGGTATTATTTTGGCTATCTTCAGTTGATCTGGAAAAATACCTTCATCAAAACACTTGTTATAAAATATGCTTAAAGGCTCCGCTAGTACGTCTATATTGTCCTTTATCACTGATATATTTATGTCATCATAGCCACAAGATTTTTTGTCGTCCATTTTTTTCACAATTTTAAATATCTCAAAGGGAGTGACAGGGTCTAAGACAAGGTCATTGGTTACTCTTTTTGCACTTTTACGTAGAATATCCATGGCTGCCCCTGTGCATGTAGTAGTTGATGAATTTAATTCAAACTGCTGGGCAAAGGTATTCACAATATCTGGTGGTTCTGATATAATCTTATTATCTGATTTCAAAATTAGTTTTGTTTTGTTTTTGCCACTCTTATTTCTATGTTTGTTTATGACTTTCCAAACATCTTTTGAGATGTTCGTTGATTTTGCTAATTGAGATTGTACTGTTAGCTTTTTGGCCACATTTATTACTTTCCGGTACATAGCGATGTATTTTTGCCTATAGTCCATCACAGTGTCATTTTGTCTATTCCCTTTGCCAGCATATAGAAATCGTTTCATCTTACTAGAAACCTTTACACCCTTAGTGACCCAGCGCAGCTGCGTATTACGCCTTAAGTGTACTTGCAGTTTCCTTTTCCTAAAACAGCGTGTGAACATGTCTTCGAATTGCTTTAAAAATGAGTTTATTCCGAAATCACTCCAGTCGTGCTTTAATAGCAAATTTCTAAAATTTCTTCTTGTATTGGCATTAAAAATCCGTTTGGTAATTTGAATACTACTGGTGTTTGTATTCCTACATAGTTCGTTACTTCTGTGTACTGTACTGCAAAGTAATCCCGCATGTCCATCTGCCAAGCCATTGTGGTCAACATCGCAACTTATCAAGCAATCATCTGACAAGTTGGTGAAAACATTGTCTATACAAGATCGTGAGTCATTTCGAATAAATGTAGTCGAACTAATTAGAGGTCTGAAATTGTAACATGTCAATAGATTTAATAAGTCATTTCTTTTTTTATTGTCAGTTGATAAGTCAATATTAAAATCACCGCAAATAACACAGTTCTTGTTAAAAAAATGTTCTAATAGTTTTTCGAGCCTTACCATAAAAGTGTCTAAGTTTTTATCATAAGGCGTACGATAACAGCAACACACAGATAGGCCAGTTGAAACATCCTTGACACAGCACAATTCAAAACTGTCCATTTTATATAATTTTTTGGCAATGGGCAGCTCCTCGCATTCCCTGTTCGTTTCTGCTAGGATAATAGTCCCTCCTCTCAGCTTATTTACTCTGGTATTATATGATGCAACATTGTACTTTGAAAAATTTAATAAAGAAATTAGTTCTTCGTTAAGAAAATGCTCGCTGATACACAGGTAATTCGAAGGGCTACGCAAGCCATCTAGATATACTTCTAATACATCTTTCTTATTATTTAGGCCACACAAATTTTGATGAAAGATGTTTAAACGATTCCACAATGAACTATCTCCAGACTCGTCTAAATGTGTTACAGTTGACACACGTTTATCATCGAAAAAAATTATTTCTATCCAACATCTTTTTTTTAAAGTAGTAAGGAATGGTACCAGGTTGTAACTGGTCGATTTTAGTGTTTTCGTGCTTATTAACTATACATAAACTGTCACAGCTATTTCCATATTCAGAGTTTAGTAATAGCTGTATGTAGCTATTCAAGTTCTGAAAGATATTTACAATAGCCACATTGTTGACTTTGCCTGTCTTTTTAGAAAACATTTTATAATTATATTCCAGATGTTTGTTGGTATCAAACAAATATGTATATTTAAAAGTCTGATTACTTTGATGAATAAGTTGATTGAAAGCTTCTATTCTAGTATTAAATAAGTTAACATTCCAATTAAACTTAAAATTAGGAGAACACAGAATAACGTTAGTATGCATTACATTTTCGATTTTACATTTTATGTGATTAACCAGTTTTTCATAATTATTGGATTCTAAAAAGTCTTTTTCGCCGAGGAGGATTATACAATAGTCATTTAAAGTATAATCTACTAATTTCTTATCCAATGATGCAAGAAGATCTGCTGTACCCGCATTGGGCATACAGTAGTGACAGATTTTAGCGTTCGGAAAAGTGTTTTCGGCTATTCTTAATATACTATTTACATTATTAGCACTAATTATACATACTTTGTTTAACCATGTATTTTCCAAAATTAATTCATGTTGAGTCGTCGATCCCATTGTGGGCTCTGTAATCGTGGTGCCCTCTGTAGTTGCGTGTACTGGCAGTACTTTGTAGACAACACTAGGTTCCACTTCCATGTCAGGTAAGTTTGATCCTTCAGACGGCGGTTTATTTATACTAATTTGTTGAGATAAACTCTGTTCTGTGCATTTTGGTGTATATAGCTGTGTATCAGTTTGTGTTTGTTTTGTTTTACAGCTTGTTAGAAATGTTCGTGATCGCTTTGGAGTACTTTGGTTTATTTTACTTGGGCTAATTGTTGTTACTTTTTTGTATAATTGGTTTTTCCTAATCAAGTCTTCATTTGCGCACCAGAGTTTACTATTTTCTAGATTCAATATATCTATCTCCTTGTGAGCACTATCTAATTGTGATACAAGTTTGTGGATTTCGTCCTTTAAAGCTCGTACTTGATTGTAGTCCTCGTCAACTGATAAGTCGGGCATGCTACTAGCAGTGCACTCGATTATCTGTGATGTTGAGCTTGAGTCATTGTCGTCTGGAGCAGGGTCCGAATTGTTTCGAACGCGCTTACGACGAACTGTAATATTTTCTAGGTAGTTCATAATAGAAATGTTGAAATAGATTTAATATAATTCTCAAAAAGAGCTTCTAATGTTTGGTAAGGTTTGAACTCGCAACCTCCTCACTGGCAGTCGTCGACACTCACCGCTTGGTCAATTTCACATTAGGTAAAGATGTGAAATTTACAACCAGCAATCGAGCATGCAGTTATTAATTGTTTGTAAACTTGATGGCTCTGTTTCAAAGTTTTAATACACAATAAGTTAGTATAAAGTTTTACAATAGATGGCGCGATTTTAAGGTTTTAATGTTCACACTATAATTTATATGGTCACACTGGTTAAAGATTGTCTATTGTTGTTGGTGCAAAACAACAGATGGCGCCTGTTTCTACGGACATTTATTTTTTTTTATTTTCCAGAATCCTGGCGACTACAGTGCGAGGGAGGGCAATCATATTTTAGCGCATTCTTTTGATGTCTATCCCTGTTTTCTCAGTGGAAGAGACGCGAAATAAAATGTAAGCAAACGATAATGTGTTTATTTGCTAAAGGCATGCGTTATCTGTAGACTTGTCTGGATATGTTGTGGTAATTGAAAATTCTGATACGTTGTTGACTTTTTGTGATATTTATGTAGTTATTTTACACATTAAAATTCGAATGCACTAGACGGGCTTGCCCACTTTTATGCATGCGGGCCAAGGCCGCTTGGTCTTGCCACAATAGATAGCTTAGTCTGACATAGACCTATCCGACAAAGGGTTTGTTCCCGCAAACAAATCACTTCTAACACCCTCCGCTCGGAGATATGCAGTCATATATAAGCCTTCAGCCTCCAGAACTGGTCAGCTCCATTTCCATCTTTCATTGGTTCTGCGAGCACCCGTATTTAAGCACAAAATCAGACACCTCAGTATCTAATCAGGTACAAGCAGCAGTATCCGGACTGACTTTTTCAGGAAAGCACCAGAAACATTATGAGTGAGATTAAAGGACTTTTCTGACGGCGCGACGCAACGAGGCGCCGCAATAGATAGGTTTGTCTGACATAGAACTACCCGACAGAGTCCGTCGAACATGATCCGCATTCGTTCCCGCGGACAAATCACTTCTGAAAGACTCCGCTCGGCCAAAAACGGGCTCAAAGAAGTTGGAGCGTCCTAAATTCGTCACATTCAACACATACGATAAGGCAGTAAGACCCTAAATAGTGGTCACGTCTAGTCATTGGTGGTATGCGCATACTAGACCGAAGATGAATGCCAAGATATTTTTTGGTTATAATGAAAAATATTTATATTATTTTTTGTTTGTACACAAAACTGACAGAAACAAATACAATAGGGCAGTTTATGTTTCTCTAACAGAAAACCTAAGAGGCATGGAGAGATTTACGGACAGTAAACTAAGGCGCACAAAAAAAATTTGAATATTTAAATATTTACTAATTTTATAAACTAAACGAATACTTGTACAGCACACAAAGAAAACGAAAAATGATGCCAGTGGTTGTAAAAAAACAGTAAGTTATATTATTGGTATCTACTTTTCGAATGCACGGTAGATTCAATTTTTATTACTTGTAAATTTTTATAATATATTAATTTTTTTGACGTTCAAAAGTGCCGTTTATTGGCTTAGTTGAATAAAAATCTTTGACTTTGACGCAATAGATTATTTTCATTACTAAAGTTAAAGTAATCAGCCATTTTAAAGTACTTTGAACTTAAAGTGATACTTAAAATCCATCTACAATACTACATCTCGAAATCTTTTCATTTTATCTCAAAGGACACAAAGTCTCATCAATAATGAAATTGTAGTATCGAACTTTTTGCCAATTTTCAATGAAGAAAGCGCGGAATATTATTTTTATATTTATAATCTCCTTTGACCGATATTCCTTTGCGTTTTCTTACAAAATTATTACACTCTGGATTGACTTTTGAAATGTTTCGGGAAAGCCATCCTTCAAACCATGTTGATTCAAGATGGAGCGGACAAATATTGAATATATTTTAGGTTGAGCCCTTGTGGGGGATGTCTAAATACTCCTCAGATGATGGAGTAGCTAAACATTTGTTGAGTCAAATGGGAGTTCAGGTGAGTGTGTACTTTCTGTCCGCTGAGTCGCGTTCATTTAGAATAAATTTATTGCGGACCACGCTGTTTTTCACGATGATTGTTTGAATATTCAGCCTTCACAAGGTTGTATTTGGCTATCTCGAGATTTACTTCCGCAGAAATAAAAGCAAAATTTAATTTTATAGTTTTTAGTAGATAATGAATATGAGAAGAAAAATGTCTTCTATCTTTCAAAAGGTTCTAGTAGATGTTCAAAATATCAGAACATATAATTTTACAACGCAAGTTGATCGCGACGATAGGTCGTGGTAGAGGAAATGAAAGAGAGTGGACTGTATAACAAGATGAAGTATATTGAAATAGAGAAGAAGAAATTATAAAACAACGGTCGGTTAAAAAGTAAACAAAGGGAAATGATATTATGCGTGAGCGCAGCCGTGCGTGGAGGTGTGCAGCAGCTGACTGTCGTGTAGGCTTGTGTAGTACATGTACTATGAACTATTAGGAAGCAATTCCTTTAGGTGAACGAGAACGAACTATTCTGTTTCGGTCGTTTAAATCGTTCATCTAGTACAGTGATCCAAGCGACATTGGATCCCTCAAGTGCTGAATCAGAACGATTTAGTACGGTACGAACTACGATTGTCTGAGCCTGAGCGAGAGAACGAGTTGAGAGATTTGAGAAGCGTGCGCGCGAGCGTGATGACTGATGAATGTACTAGTACAGTTTGCTCGGTCTACGTACGATCTCGATGACCGATATGTCGCTTAAGAATATCATAATGAACGGTGAACTAATAGAACTAGAAGACCGATCTAGTTCACTTCAACGATTGTACTAGTTCGGAGCGTTCCATTTAGTGTCCGAGTAAGAACAAGCCTACTGTCGTGGCGGTGTGTCGCTCGCTCGGCCGTCGGCCGGCGGGCACCCCGCTGCCCCGCGTCCCTCGTTCACTGCTGCTGGCGCGCGACGGTGTTGAGAGGAGCGGGTCTCAACATGCTCCCCCCGTTGAAGAGTCTTCAACAGTAGAAACCGGCAGCGGGCAGATGGTGTTGAAGGCGCGCCGGATGACACCCTTTCTTGTGTGGATGTCAGCGACCCTCGCGACGCCATCTCTGCCTGGGAGGACATGTTTGATGCGTCCTAAAAGCCACATAAGAGGAGGTAAGTGGTTGTCCTTTATGACAACTAAAGTTCCTTCCTTGAGCTCGCCAGACGACCGGCACCATTTCGTTTTCTCTTGGAGCCACATAACATACTCGTGTGAGAAACGAGCCCAGAAGTGCTGCTTCAGATATTCGATACGGCGAAATCGTTTCAAGCTGTTGACATTGACGTCCTGGATCTGTGGATGAGGCAGCATGATTAGAGAACGACCAATAAGGAAGTGTGCCGGGGTTAATGGAGCGAGGTCGGAAGGATCGCTGGACAGTGGAGTTAAGGGCCTTGAGTTTAAAATAGCCTCAACTTGAATTAAACAAGTCGCCATCTCCTCAAAGGTCAGGTTTGTTAAGCCCAAAGTGCGTCGTAGATGATGCTTGGTGGATTTAACTGCAGACTCCCATAGGCCTCCGAAGTGTGGAGTATATGCAGGTATAAATGAAAAGTTTATACCAGGGTCGATTTTATTGAGGTTTAAGTCTTGCGAAAGTAGCCGGGCCAACTCATTGAAAGCACCGACAAAGGTTGTACCGTTGTCGGAAAAGATGTTACGGGGTTTTCCCCTTCGAGCAATAAAGCGGTTTAGTGCGGCTAAGAAAGCTTCCTTTGTAAGGTCCGACACAAGTTCGAGGTGGATGGCTCTCGTAGCTAGGCACACAAACACACAAATAAAGCATTTGATGAGTCTACACCCTCTGCCTTTCCGGTCAGCTATCATGATGGGGCCGGCGTAGTCTACTCCTGTGTTTAAAAATGGAAACTCTAAATGTAGACGCTGCTCTGGAAGATTACCCATGATAGGCTGAATAGTGTTGGCCTTGATCCTACAACATTTCACGCATTGATGTGTGGTCTTTTTTGCTAAGTTCCTACCCCCAATAGGATAATAGTGATGACGAACAGTGGCCAATAAAAGTTGTGGCCCAGCATGCAAGAGGCGTAAATGAAACATGTTGAACAAGAGAATGCAAATTGTATGAGAACTAGATATTAGAATTGGATGCTTAACGTTATAGTCATAGAATGAGTTATTTAATCTTCCTCCAACACGAATTAGATTAGAAAGAGTATCAAAGAAAAGTGACAAAGATAATAGCTTATTCTTTGCTGGTAACTGTTTACCTGATTTAAGTAAGTGGTACTCTTCCGGGAAAGATTCCATTTGACTAAATCTTAATAATAAGTTTAAAGAATTGTTAAGTTCAGTAGAAGTTAGTGAACCAGTTTCAAGTGATTTTTTATTGCATTTATTAATGAATCGCATGACGTATGCCGTCACACGCTGTAATGTGCTGAAGCTTGAGAATTTTGAAATTAACGCATTAATTGGATTCTCTATAATGTGATTAGAAACCTGAAAAGAAGCAACTGTTTCCGGTAATTCAGAATTGTTATGATGTGATTCAGGGAACTGAGGCCATGAAGATGTATCTTTGCTAAGAAATTGTGGTCCTGACCACCACAATGAAGACGACAAAAGCCTGTCAGTACTAAGCCCACGCGAAGCGAGGTCTGCGGGGTTTTCAGCTGACGGAACATAGTGCCATGCTTCTCCTGCTACAGTTTCCTGAATTTCAGACACTCGATGACGAACGAATGTCTTTAATTGATTTGGTGAAGTAGATAACCATCTCAAGACGATGGTGGAATCACACCAACAATGGACTTCATCAAATTGTAAAGTAAGTGACTGACGAACCTTTGAGTATAATCGTGAACCCAACAAGGCACCACATAGCTCAAGTCGCGGTATAGTTGTGGATTTGATTGGAGCTATCTTGCTTTTAGCGGTAAGGAGGTGTACAGTGATCTCGCCGTCTCTCGAAACACTGCGAACATAAACACACGCCCCATAAGCCTTTTCGGATGCGTCAGTGAATATATGCAGCTGTAGACAGGACGCTGATTCACACAACACCCACCGAGGTATCTTGAACTCGTTTAGAAGGTGCAGGTTATTTTGAAAATTATTCCAAGCATACTGAATATGCGTAGGAACAAGCTCATCCCACGAACATTTGGCCAGCCACAGAAGCTGCATAATAATTTTGGCTTCCACTATGCATGGAACGACTAGGCCAATGGGATCAAAGATTTGTGCTATGGTTGACAAGATATGACGTTTAGTAGTTTTGTCAGTGGAGTTTAAGTTAATAGAATAGGAAAACGTGTCACTTAAGCTCTTCCATAGAAGCCCCAGAGTCTTCGACTGCTCGTTGTCGCTCAGGTCCACAACATCAGAAACGTCATGTTCACCGCTTAGCGCCTGTAGTACCTGACTAGAATTGGACCGCCATTTTCGAAGGTTGTATTTTGCTGACCGAAGGATGTCGTCAACACGGCGGCTTTTTTCTAAAATTTCTGAAACAGATGGTCCACCCGACAAGTAATCGTCCACGTAAAAATCATGTGCTATCGAAAACTTAGTTGAAGAATCTGAGCACTCTTCAGCCAATTGCAGCAAACATCTCTCTCATAATCTCAACTTCAAAGAATACATCTCAGTCTGACTCCGCCAAACCCAAATAAGCGAGTATATCTTCTTCCAAGAATCCAACACAAAACTACCTTCGCAACGCACCAGTTCTACACACTAAGTACACACATATACCAAAAAATTAACTCACAAATAAATATTATAAATCTAAACGTACACAAACTTAAAGCCGTATTAACAGAGTGGCTATTACATAAGGACTATGCCTACACAGAGTCTTTACTCAAATACATTGTCTAATAACATAAGTACTCATTCTCTAACACATACTAACAACTAAAGGACACACACGCCTATATTCCTTAACCATCAGCTCATACTCGCACTACACTTCATCTATCACACACATACGCACACAAAAACACGCACACACACACACACACATACACACATTCACGCTCACACACAATGTACTCACCTCCTATCACATACACATATACACACTTCACTATCACACTTCACACAAAAAAATCTACAACACAAATTCTAATTTACTTGTACCGTCCACCTATTGTAATAAATTATGTTTAAGGAACTGCTCGGCCGAACACTGTCTCTTAAAATACAGGTGATCCTAGTTTAAGAGGCAGGGTTATATAAATTATTGTACTGATTTTGCAACATTTGTATTGTTATATGTATATCTGTAGCTTCTGTTGGTTAATAAACAATTTTATTATTTTATTTATTATTATTATTATCTGGTAGCTAAAAAGGGTGCTGATGCCGTGCCATACGTTACGGTGTCAAGCGTGTATTCCTTTAACGGATGAGTTGGTTCTTCCCTCCAAAGTATTTTTTGTAATGGACGATTACTGTCGTGAATAAGAGTTTGTCGATACATTTTTTCAATGTCCGCGCTTATGACTATTTTATGCTGACGGAAACGAAGCAGTATTGACAACAAATCATCTTGGATAGGGGGACCAACCATCTGTATTTCGTTAAAAGACCTACCTGATGAGGTTTTGGCGGAAGCGTCAAAAACAACTCTTAATTTGGTGGTAGTTCTTGACTCCTTCAGAACACCATGATGTGGTAAATAGTTAGAACATGTTGAGTCTAATGGGCGCTTACTTGACTCAGACATATGTCCCAGCTTTATATACTCACTAATGAAGTCAACGTATAGGCTTTTAAGGCGAGGATCTCTACCCAAACGACGTTCAAGTGATAGAAATCGCTGCTTAGCCATCATGTATGAATCACCCAATACGTCCAGTGACTCTCCAAAGGGGATACTTACCACAAATCGACCATCAGAATTACGATATGTGGTATCTTT
Source organism: Orthosia gothica (assembly GCA_949775005.1). Classification (NCBI taxonomy): domain Eukaryota; kingdom Metazoa; phylum Arthropoda; class Insecta; order Lepidoptera; family Noctuidae; genus Orthosia; species Orthosia gothica. The sequence goes on along the minus strand of OX459062.1, from coordinate 11,436,570 downwards.
AAAATGTTGTTCACAGGATCTCTCTTCACCAGAATGTTTATGTATGGATGTCACTGAACTCCCAAAACCGATCTAAATCTACTTGTAAGTTATAAGTGTGCATACAAACATGTGAAGAGGAATCTGACGGATAATATGCACCCGAAATGAGCCAACCCAATTTTGACTCAAGTAAAGTGGGCTTATGAGTACCTAATGCGATACGGCCGGTGCCTATGATACCCCAAAAGACTTCTGCACCGACAAGGACGTCGATGGAAGACGGAACGTGATAAGTGGGGTCGGCAAGTCGGACGTTCGTAGGTATACGTATGTTGCTAGTATCAACATAAGTATGAGGAACTGATGCTGATACTTTCGGCAATACGAGGCAATCGATGTTCAGTTCGTACTCACTGTCATCAATTGATTTTAATGACACTGAGCATCCCTGAGTACAACTAGATGTTTGAGAATTAATACCTGTTACCTTGGAATTGGTAATGTAGGTAGGAACGTGTAGCTTACGAACAAATTCCTCCGAAATGAAATTCGTTGTACTTCCACTGTCCAGCAATACTCGTGCTGTATGGCGGTTACCGTCAGCGTCGGTCATCCTCACGAGCGCTGTGGAAAGTAAAATTACTCGAGATGTAAAAGATTGACTAGCTGATAATGCGGTGTTGTGTGCACTAGGAAGAGCATTGTCACTATCGATGTGTAGAAGGGTGTTATGTTTTTGACGACAATATTTACAATGACCAAATTTGCATCTGGAAACATCATGACCTGGACGAAGACAATTCATGCACAGATTTGAACCCTGAGCTTTTTTAATACGAGCCTGTATCGAGAGACCTTTAAACTGCTCGCATGTATAAATAAAATGATCCTGACGACACATGGGACATGACAAAGGTTTTGAAAACTTGTCAGGTACCACAACACTGCTCTTAGAATTGGTCGCAGGTGTGTTGGGTTCAATCTTGGCTGATACTATAGGCTTAGACTCCTCAAGTGTCTCTAGTAAGTCAGCCCTGCTACTGATGAAGTTGACGAACGCAGATAAAGCTGGAGGTTCAGAAAAGGTGTTTCTGTGTTCTTCCCACTGACGATTTGTAACGTGATCGAGCTTACTGGTCATTATGTAAATGATAAGAACATCAACAAAAGCGTTTTGAACAGGTTGACCAAGGGTTGCTAAAGCCCTAAGATTTTTATTAGTTGAGTCAATTATGTACCGTAGTGACTTACTTGACTCTCTTTCTATTGGCTGAACGTTAAAGAGTGCTTGCACATGATAGTTGACAAGCAATCTTTTGTTATCATACCTCTCACAGAGTAACTTCCAGGCAGCATCGTAGTTTTCTGACCTGAAGTCAAGGTTATCAACAACAAGAGAAGCACTACCCTTTAAAGAAGCACGTAGATAGTGTAATTTATTTATTTTATCCAAGGATGTGTTGTTATGTACTATTGAAATGAAAGTGTCTCTAAATTCCAACCAATCATGATAGCTACCTGAAAACTTGGGTAAATCAATTTTGGGTAAACGAATTGAATTGTGTTTGTGTGTACCAGTACTACAAGAATCCACCTCGCTTGCGGAGTCCCCCTTAAGAAGCTTTCTTGCGCCGGTGATCAGCTGGCGTGCAGAAGCCACCAAACTGTAGTACAGCTTTTCAAATTCCTCGCGTTCCGCATATTGCTCGCTGGGGTCATCCACCATTGCCTCCAATTCGTCCTGCAACGCATCATATTTTTCGTACAAGCTTTCAAATATATTAATTCGATACTCGATTTCGATAACTTGCACCTCACTCAACTTTTCGCAAGTCTTAGAAATGTTTAAATAATTATTAAACTGCGTTAGCTTGGCTTTAATTGAAGCTCGCTTCTTAACTAAGCTTTTCCTGTCAGCCATGACAATTAAAAATTAATTAGCAGTTGCAGAAAATAAAAGAAAGAAAAAATTAAAAAAATGAGGGTATTTGATATTATTCAGTGATATTTTTTAATGTTAGATAAAATTTACTGGTATTATAAGATTAGCAGTAAGTTGCGAAGTGGGCACAGAGCTATAAGCAGTAAGCAATGAGATTGCTATCACAAAAGCACTAGGCGTTTCCGACTGAATCTGCTGAGTAATACTAAGCGAATGATGCAATGTTTTCTTTACACAAAACAAAATATGTAAATTCAAATTAATGCACTGGAATAAAACAAAATATATCCATTAATAATTAAAATAAGTAAGATTTCGATTAAAAACCGTTACCAATAACGGAATTGTGACTAGTACCCGAAATGAGCCAACCCAATTTTGACTCAAGTAAAGTGGGCTTATGAGTACCTAATGCGATACGGCCGGTGCCTATGATACCCCAAAAGACTTCTGCACCGACAAGGACGTCGATGGAAGACGGAACGTGATAAGTGGGGTCGGCAAGTCGGACGTTCGTAGGTATACGTATGTTGCTAGTATCAACATAAGTATGAGGAACTGATGCTGATACTTTCGGCAATACGAGGCAATCGATGTTCAGTTCGTACTCACTGTCATCAATTGATTTTAATGACACTGAGCATCCCTGAGTACAACTAGATGTTTGAGAATTAATACCTGTTACCTTGGAATTGGTAATGTAGGTAGGAACGTGTAGCTTACGAACAAATTCCTCCGAAATGAAATTCGTTGTACTTCCACTGTCCAGCAATACTCGTGCTGTATGGCGGTTACCGTCAGCGTCGGTCATCCTCACGAGCGCTGTGGAAAGTAAAATTACTCGAGATGTAAAAGATTGACTAGCTGATAATGCGGTGTTGTGTGCACTAGGAAGAGCATTGTCACTATCGATGTGTAGAAGGGTGTTATGTTTTTGACGACAATATTTACAATGACCAAATTTGCATCTGGAAACATCATGACCTGGACGAAGACAATTCATGCACAGATTTGAACCCTGAGCTTTTTTAATACGAGCCTGTATCGAGAGACCTTTAAACTGCTCGCATGTATAAATAAAATGATCCTGACGACACATGGGACATGACAAAGGTTTTGAAAACTTGTCAGGTACCACAACACTGCTCTTAGAATTGGTCGCAGGTGTGTTGGGTTCAATCTTGGCTGATACTATAGGCTTAGACTCCTCAAGTGTCTCTAGTAAGTCAGCCCTGCTACTGATGAAGTTGACGAACGCAGATAAAGCTGGAGGTTCAGAAAAGGTGTTTCTGTGTTCTTCCCACTGACGATTTGTAACGTGATCGAGCTTACTGGTCATTATGTAAATGATAAGAACATCAACAAAAGCGTTTTGAACAGGTTGACCAAGGGTTGCTAAAGCCCTAAGATTTTTATTAGTTGAGTCAATTATGTACCGTAGTGACTTACTTGACTCTCTTTCTATTGGCTGAACGTTAAAGAGTGCTTGCACATGATAGTTGACAAGCAATCTTTTGTTATCATACCTCTCACAGAGTAACTTCCAGGCAGTATCGTAGTTTTCTGACCTGAAGTCAAGGTTATCAACAACAAGAGAAGCACTACCCTTTAAAGAAGCACGTAGATAGTGTAATTTATTTATTTTATCCAAGGATGTGTTGTTATGTACTATTGAAATGAAAGTGTCTCTAAATTCCAACCAATCATGATAGCTACCTGAAAACTTGGGTAAATCAATTTTGGGTAAACGAATTGAATTGTGTTTGTGTGTACCAGTACTACAAGAATCCACCTCGCTTGCGGAGTCCCCCTTAAGAAGCTTTCTTGCGCCGGTGATCAGCTGGCGTGCAGAAGCCACCAAACTGTAGTACAGCTTTTCAAATTCCTCGCGTTCCGCATATTGCTCGCTGGGGTCATCCACCATTGCCTCCAATTCGTCCTGCAACGCATCATATTTTTCGTACAAGCTTTCAAATATATTAATTCGATACTCGATTTCGATAACTTGCACCTCACTCAACTTTTCGCAAGTCTTAGAAATGTTTAAATAATTATTAAACTGCGTTAGCTTGGCTTTAATTGAAGCTCGCTTCTTAACTAAGCTTTTCATGTCAGCCATGACAATTAAAAATTAATTAGCAGTTGCAGAAAATAAAAGAAAGAAAAAATTAAAAAAATGAGGGTATTTGATATTATTCAGTGATATTTTTTAATGTTAGATAAAATTTACTGGTATTATAAGATTAGCAGTAAGTTGCGAAGTGGGCACAGAGCTATAAGCAGTAAGCAATGAGATTGCTATCACAAAAGCACTAGGCGTTTCCGACTGAATCTGCTGAGTAATACTAAGCGAATGATGCAATGTTTTCTTTACACAAAACAAAATATGTAAATTCAAATTAATGCACTGGAATAAAACAAAATATATCCATTAATAATTAAAATAAGTAAGATTTCGATTAAAAACCGTTACCAATAACGGAATTGTGACTAGTACCTACCTACTATTAATAAATTATTAAAATCATTTTTTTTTTTTCTTTACGGTTTATTTAAATTTTAAACCTGTGTAGGTACTGAATAAGAAATGGAAACTGTTTAAACAGGTTGATAGGCTGAAGATTATGGATAGACTGAATTTTAACGGAATTGTAACTATTAAATAAGTTCAAATTAGGAAAATAATTTAGCAAAATGATGGTAAAAAGGAATTGGAACGTTCTCACGGTTTTATGCTGTCAACCTCTGATGATGAGCTGATGACTGTGGCCGAATGTTGAAGTCTTCTTGTCCCGTAGTCTCGACGATCTATTCATGCGCCGTCCGTTGGTTTGAAGTCGATAAGACGGCTGTTGCCGTATCGACGTTCACGATGCCCAATGCAGACGATGAGACGCGAAGAATGAAGATCTCTTGAACCCGAAGAAGAAGTCCTTTGTTCTTCAACCGACGAACCGTTGAATTTTTGAATTCGAAAATTCCGTTGTCTTCTGCGTTTGGCTCGAAAGTTAACGGTCGAAGGACCAATGATCGCGACGATAGGTCGTGGTAGAGGAAATGAAAGAGAGTGGACTGTATAACAAGATGAAGTATATTGAAATAGAGAAGAAGAAATTATAAAACAACGGTCGGTTAAAAAGTAAACAAAGGGAAATGATATTATGCGTGAGCGCAGCCGTGCGTGGAGGTGTGCAGCAGCTGACTGTCGTGGCGGTGTGTCGCTCGCTCGGCCGTCGGCCGGCGGGCACCCCGCTGCCCCGCGTCCCTCGTTCACTGCTGCTGGCGCGCGACGGTGTTGAGAGGAGCGGGTCTCAACACAAGTGTTCCAGCCGAACACGAGGTCAATACTCGCGTGTACCTACATAGTTGAACTAAAATTTGTGCGCGGCGCCATGTGTGTGCGCACTGTGCATGCACTTATTAGTTGTTACATAATTGCATTGCTTGTTGCATATGTGTGGCAGTGACGCGGCAGTCGTCGTCCGAGCAAACAAAAACCCACACATGCTAACCCATAAATAGCGCCTTGTGCACAGATAAGTTGAACTGTTTATACGATACTCGCATCGTGTTTTTTTTTTAGATTTTTTCAACCAAAAATATCGCAAAATGCAAATTGATAGACTCCGTCCTATTTCATGGGACGTACAGATTTTTGGCGGAATGTAACATACTGCAGACACACCTGCATATCCATTTCAGAAACACAGGTGTGATATGTTTATCTATATAAACTCAATATATAGTTTTTTTGTACCTTAATAAATCAGTCTAAGCAATCTTTGAGTACCTATACCTACCTAACTCTATCTATACATGCTTAGGCACTTGTACCACAGTCCCACCGCTGATGATCAGCGAGAAGCGAGTAGAGCTAGAAACTGAATACGAGTTGGCGAGCAGCAAGAAGCGAGTTTGTAGTTTCGATAGTTTTATCGCTCGGCTATAAGCGAGTGTACTTGTGCGACGGGCGATTATTCGCACAACTCACTCGGGGCGGCCGGTTGCTGGTTTCCGACGGCTGGTTGGTCTCTCGGCGTGAGTTCTGACCACCTAGCGAGTATTATCTTTAATAGATTTTGTCGTTGCGATAAATTAGTGGTTGAGAGTTCTCGCCGGTAGTGTGAGCAGCCAGCGATCAACTATTAATATATGCGTCTCTTTTAATGACACGGGATCTACATATTTTGTCTGTTTCTTCAGCGAGAAAATAGTCTATAGCTAATCGCTTTCTCGTCGGCGCGGCGGTGGGATAAGTGCGTTCCGTACCCAAGAGGACAATCTATCCATTGCTAGTAATCTGTCAAAGGCTAGGTTACCAATTCAAAGTGAGGCATACTCGTCATCGTCCGTCCGCCTAACTCAATCGACTGGGATATCCAATTATGGTCTACAGTTCTGCGCAGCGATATGTATCTTCAAAAATATTGTTTTGATAGGCAGTGAGGATAGTTTTGGCTGATAGGCACCTATGTATGTGAGATAGTTATAGTTATGTTTGAGATATTGTGGTTTATATTGTATTCATATTAAATAAATATTGTGTGTTAAATATTGTTTTCTTCGTTTTGTTTATAAATACCGAGTACCCTCACGAACAATTCTTACAGTTAATTTATTAACACCTTATATATTAAGGCACATTTTAATTTCATTTACTATGTGTGGATTAATACCTGAGAATCCTCTTCTAGTACAATAAGAGGTTTTTAACACACTTTCCAAAAACAAAGGAGTTCTATGTTCAAATGTATTTATTTTCGCCGATTTCTCCGTTGATTGTGAACCGACTACGAAGTTGGTGTCGAGTTGTGGTTTCGTTTTTGAAACGGTTGTATTTTTCCCATCGATTTTTTACATGCACATATAAGTAGTAGCTAATTTATTTTTAAACTGTTATAGTATAGATGATTATTGTTCCATTACAAACAGCAATAATTCTGATGACAAAATAATATTTTCCACCCGCGGCAAGCTTAACATTAACACAACAACAGATATTTCAATCAATATTTTCATTGTAAAGGTTCATTTACACAGGGAATGTTACTCGCCACTCGCAAAACAATATATATATTTGAGGCGTGTCTGGCAAATATCGAACTCATACTCTACACTACATCTACACTCAAGGAAGAAAAAAAACCAGGGGCCCTACCGTGAGCTCTTAGAACAAGGTTATGTCCATCGTGATTAACACGTTGAACGCCATGGCAGACACCAGTTGACCGACAAACAATACATTTTCAATTGTGTCTCATTTCCGGGCAGTTAAGGTGTTAAGGAACAGATGTATACAATTATATACATCTGTCCCTTACGCACAATGGCTCTAAAAGCTCAGAGCTGTTCGCATTTATGTCATATCGAAACTCAATCGCCTCAATCACCTCGTCAAGCAATCTACTCTCTGTCGGAAATAAACGTGTTCTCGACCTAACAAGATGGTGATTTTCTCCAACAGTCATTCTAAAAAAATATTATTTGTTTACACACCGATTCAATTCAAATTTAATTGTTTTTTTTTATTTTTGTACAGTACGAGGGATGCTCACTATTTCAAAAGTTGAGGATTGCCTTTGCTTTTAAAACTCAAAGAATCGGTGTGTAAACAAATAATATTTTTTTAGAATGACTGTTGGAGAAAATCACCATCTTGTTAGGTCGAGAACACGTTTATTTCCGACAGAGAGTAGATTGCTTGACGAGGTGATTGAGGCGATTGAGTTTCGATATGACATAAATGCGAACAGCTCTGAGCTTTTAGAGCCATTGTGCGTAAGGGACAGATGTATATAATTGTATACATCTGTTCCTTAATCACGATGGACATAACCTTGTTCTAAGAGCACACGGTAGGGCCCCTGGTTTTTTTTCTTCCTTGAGTGTAGATGTAGTGTAGAGTATGAGTTCGATATTTGCCAGACACGCCTCAAATATATATATTGTTTTGCGAGTGGCGAGTAACATTCCCTGTGTAAATGAACCTTTACAGTGAAAATATTGATTGAAATATCTGTTGTTGTGTTAATGTTAGGCTTGCCGCGGGTGAAAAATATTATTTTGTCATCAGAATTATTGCTGTTTGTAATGGAACAATAATCATCTATACTATAACAGTTTAAAAATAAATTAGCTACTACTTATATGTGCATGTAAAAAATCGATGGGAAAAATACAACCGTTTCAAAAACGAAACCACAACTCGACACCAACTTCGTAGTCGGTTCACAATCAACGGAGAAATCGGCGAAAATAAATACATTTGAACATAGAACTCCTTTGTTTTTGGAAAGTGTGTTAAAAACCTCTTATTGTACTAGAAGAGGATTCTCAGGTATTAATCCACACATAGTAAAAGAAATTAAAATGTGCCTTAATATATAAGGTGTTAATAAATTAACTGTAAGAATTGTTCGTGAGGGTACTCGGTATTTATAAACAAAACGAAGAAAACAATATTTAACACACAATATTTATTTAATATGAATACAATATAAACCACAATATCTCAAACATAACTATAACTATCTCACATACATAGGTGCCTATCAGCCAAAACTATCCTCACTGCCTATCAAAACAATATTTTTGAAGATACATATCGCTGCGCAGAACTGTAGACCATAATTGGATATCCCAGTCGATTGAGTTAGGTGGACGGACGATGACGAGTATGCCTCACTTTGAATTGGTAACCTAGCCTTTGACAGATTACTAGCAATGGATAGATTGTCCTCTTGGGTACGGAACGCACTTATCCCACCGCCGCGCCGACGAGAAAGCGATTAGCTATAGACTATTTTCTCGCTGAAGAAACAGACAAAATATGTAGATCCCGTGTCATTAAAAGAGACGCATATATTAATAGTTGATCGCTGGCTGCTCACACTACCGGCGAGAACTCTCAACCACTAATTTGTCGCAACGACAAAATCTATTAAAGATAATACTCGCTTGGTGGTCAGAACTCACGCCGAGAGACCAACCAGCCGTTGGAAACCAGCAACCGGCCGCCCCGAGTGAGTTGTGCGAATAATCGCCCGTCGCACAAGTACACTCGCTTATAGCCGAGCGATAAAACTATCGAAACTACAAACTCGCTTCTTGCTGCTCGCCAACTCGTATTCAGTTTCTAGCTCTACTCGCTTCTCGCTGATCATCAGCGGTGGGACTGTGGTACAAGTGCCTAAGCATGTATAGATAGAGTTAGGTAGGTATAGGTACTCAAAGATTGCTTAGACCGATTTATTAAGGTACAAAAAAACTATATATTGAGTTTATATAGATAAACATATCACACCTGTGTTTCTGAAATGGATATGCAGGTGTGTCTGCAGTATGTTACATTCCGCCAAAAATCTGTACGTCCCATGAAATAGGACGGAGTCTATCAATTTGCATTTTGCGATATTTTTGGTTGAAAAAATCTAAAAAAACCACGATGCGAGTATCGTATAAAACAATTCAACTCATCCGTGCATAAGGCGCTATTTATGGGTTAGCATGTGTGGGTTTTTGTTTGCTCGGGCGACGACTGCCGCGTCACTGCCACACATATGCAACAAGCAATGCAATTATGTAACAAGTGCATGCACAGTGCGCGCACACATGGCGCTGCGCGCAAATTTTAGTTCAACTATGTATGTAGGTACACGCGAGTATTGACCTCGTGTTCGGCTGGAACACCTGCTTTGTAAAATTATATGTTCTGATATTTTGAACATCAACTAGAACCTTTTGAAAGATAGAAGACATTATTCTACTCATATTCATTATCTACTAAAAACTATAAAATAAAATTTTGCTTTTATTTCTGCGGAATTAAATCTAGCCATCTCATCATCTAGCCAAATAGAACCTTGTGAAGGCTGAATATTCAAACAATCCTCGAGAAAAACAGCGTGGTCCGCAATAAATTTATTCTAAATGAACGCGACTCAGCGGACAGAAAGTACACACTCACCTGAACTCCCATTTGACTCAACAAATGTTTAGCTACTCCATCATCTGAGGAGTATTTAAACATCCCCCACAAGGGCTCCACCTAAAATATATTCAATATTTGTCCGCTCCATCTTGAATCAACATGGTTTGAAGGATGGGTTTCCCGGAACATTTTAAAAGTCAATCCAGAGTGTAATAATTTTATAAGAAAACGCAAAGGGATATCGGTCAAAGGAGATTATGAATATAAAATAATATTCTGCGCTTTCTTCATTGAAAATTGGCAAAAAGTTCGATACTACAATTTCATTATTGATGAGAATTTGTGTCCTTTGAGATAAAATGAAAAGATTTCGAGATGTAGAATTGTAGATGGATTTTAAGTATCACTTTAAGTTCAAAGTCATTTAAAATGGCTGATTACTTTAACTTTAGTAACGAAAATAATCTATTGCGTCAAAGTCAACTAGGCCAATAAACGGCACTTTTGAACGTCAAATAAATTAATATATTATAAAAATTTACAACTAATAAAAATTGATTCTACCGTGCATTCGGAAAGTAGATACCAATAATATAACTTACTGGTTTTTTGCGACCACTGGCATCATTTTTTGTTTTCTTTGTGTTCTGTACAAGTATTCGTTTAGTTTACAAAATTAGTAAATAATCAAAAAAAAAATGTTTTTTTGTGCGCTTTAGATAACTGTCCGTAAAATGTCTCTATGCCACTTAGGTTTGCTGTTAGAGAACCCAAATAATGGGTTAAGCACGCCTTTGTACATAAACTGCCCTATTGTATTTGTTTCTGTCAGTTTTGTGTACAATAAAGAATACAAATATTTTTCACTATTTAGGGCTGCCTCGTATATATCGTATGTGTTGAATGTGACGAATTTAGGACGCTCCAACTTCTTTGAGCCCCTTTTTGGCCGAGCGGAATCTTTCAGAAGTGATTTGTCCGCGGGAACGAATGCGGATCATGTTCGCCGGACTCTGTCGGGTAGTTCTATGTCAGACAAACCTATCTATTGCGACGCCGTCGTTGCGTCGCGCCGTCAGAAAAGTTCTTTAATCTCACCCATAATGTTTCTGGTGCTTTCCTGAAAAAGTCAGTCCAAATACTGCTGCTTGTACCTGCTTAGATACTGTGGTGTCTGATTTTGTGCTTAAATACGGGTGCTCGCAGAACCAATGAACGATGGAGATGGAGCTGACCTGTTCTGGAGGCTGAAGGCTTATATATGACGGCATATCTCCGAGCGGAGGGTGTCAGAAGTGATTTGTTTGCGGGAACAAACCCTTTGTCGGATAGGTCTATGTCAGACTAAGCTATCTATTGTGGCAAGACCAAGCGGCCTTGGCCCGCATGCATGAACGTGGGCAAGCCCGTCTAGTGCATTCGAATTTTAATGTGTAAAATAACTACATAAATATCACAAAAAGTCAACAACGTATCCGAATTTTCAATTACCACAACATATTCAGACAAGTCTACAGATAACGCATGTCTTTAGCAAATAAACACATTATTGTATGCTTACTTTTTATTTCGCGTCTCTTCCACTGAGAAAACAGGGATAGACATCAAAAGAATGCGCTAAAATATGATTGCCCACCCTCGCACTATAGTCGCCAGGATTCTTGATTATTATGGGACATTCCTTAAATTCTGACAAACCACTTTACTTACTAATAATAAACTTTGGGGAAATTGCATCAAAATCGTATTTATCCAACACATCACTTCGGTATTTCTTAAAGGAATACACTTAAAATCCAATCACTGCAACTCTTAAAAGCAAGAATCAACAGTGGGGACTATCGAAGCAAGGGACGTCACGAGACGAAACGATTCAACCGTATTGAAACAAATAACGAAATAACCGCACTATTCTTCATGACAAGCAAAAGACAGAACAAGGTGTTTACTCGGATAGAACAAAGAGGTAACCTGTGCATTGTTTGTTAGGCTTGTACCCTCTTACTAATAAACACAGATTAAAGTTATACCAAGTATAAACCTATGAAAATGTATGGTTACATCTTTGTTATACCTGGTATAACTTTATTCCGTGTATATTACTAAAAAGGTTAAAGTTTTTAGTAACGATTACCTCATTAGTTGTTTATTAGAGATTATTTCATCATTCATCTCATCTTTTTACCCGACTGCGCGACGCAAAGGAGGTAAATGTGTTTATGTCCATATGTATGTATGTTTGTTCCTATTCGGCGTTCTAGAGACCAAAAGCCCAAGCCAATTTTTATGATTCTTACGTCAATCGATTCGTCTTAACCTTGCGAGGTTCACTGGCTGCATTACAATTGAAAAAAGAAACATGCCAAATTTTGGGCACCATACTGTAGGGGTCCCAATTTTTTTCTTCTTCTAGACATATCGAGACGGATATCAAAATGAAGGGTTTTAAGAGGTGATTACAAAAATATACACCACTAAAAGTAATTTAAAAAAAACACCAAAAAAGTTATTAATCTGGTATCGTCCGACTGAAAAGCATGACGTTCTTTTTGTTTACGTCTTTTTAGGTCGCTTCTTAAGCTGTCGGGTTTTTTTTTATATTTTACATTAAATTTTATTTAGGCTGCTACAAAACCCATATCTCACTCAAATCCTGGCCACCGTACTCACACTGCTTTGGCGACACGATTATATTCGCAAGAAGAATTCTCTTTGATGCTATCACCAATCTTTTTATAAATAATAGAAGACTCCCTTCATGTCTTCTAACGCGTAAAAATTGGTCTCCCAAAGAAAATGTTTTCCGTAGTCGAAATCTATCTGATCTTACGGCTTCTGAAGCCAGCTAAATGGCGCTTTGTGAGCAAATTAAACATTAGTTTTGTCATAATTGGTAGGCGCCATCTCGGATTCTTGTTTTGACAGTAGTATAATGAGGTGACAGTTCTATTTTTTGTAAGCGATTTTACTGTTCGGTTTCAAATTAAAGTTGATAAACCGAGAAATCACATAAAAATTGATTTCTTTTTTTTTGTGATAATAACCTTCGTGCTGCTGTTTTCCTCCATTTGTTTGGGTACATAGATACTTACTTGTATAATAGGAAATATTATACAAATACGCCTATACCTTCAAACGAATAAGACGTGTATTTATTAATCAATCAGTACTTATCTACTTCCTACGGCATTGAATGTAGCTGACACTTGCATATTAATTTATTTTAGTAGTATATGTAGTATAGGTTCAAAAATAATCTAAAAATAATTAGATACTTACTAGAAGTGCTTGTTTCCACGAACCAAATGTAATAGTAACAAACTCAAACCAAACTACCAAACACTGGCTGGAATCGTTTTAAAAAAACCACTGCAAAAAATAACTAACAATTCCAATTTCAAATCACAGCACAAAACAGACGCTACCAATGATATTCAAATAAACAGATATGTTATAAGCGCGCGCATTGTGAAGACTCGAATAGTAGACAATTGTATGATTTAGTCTTTAGTTTATGTCACGCATGGCGAAGAGCGATACGCTTTGTTGAAAAAAAAACAAAATTAAAAAAATGCCATCGTGTGTATTTAGAAAGTGTACCAATTATAATACCAAATTACATAAAACAGAAGGGATCTCATACCATATGTAAATACGCAATACACCTCAATTTACTAATTTATTTCAATTTTTTTTCCTAATTTTCTGATATTTGGAGGTTACAAAAAGAAAAAACATTGGTTGTCAGAATAATGTTTGTTTTTGTCACACGCAAGTGACAAACACTAGCTGTCTCTTTTTTTCTTGTTTGTTTTATCAAGCCATCCCTTTCGACATTGTAGTGAAAATGAAAAGAAATGTCAGATGAATGAAAAGTGTGTATGTGTGCTGCCGCTGCTGCGCGGAACACTTTTTTCAATTGTTTTGTGAGTGTATAACGTATCTGTTTATTTGAATATCATTCGACGCTACCTATTATTTCTACAACGTTACTCTAAAGGGACTGAAACTGCACATCCATTGCCTTTCACAGGTATTGACGGGCATAATATTAAAATTTTACCTTAAAATAAAATTTGTATTATGTTTCCTAAGACGTCCGAAGTCCATTTATGAGAGTACATCGTCTTTTTCCCCGCCAAATCGTTAGATGATGCTACTTCCGTCACGTGAGTCAACCACAGCGCCGCCTGTGGCCACTCCTGGAACTAATTAAACAGCACACAGCAAGCCGCCATTCCTTCGACATTGTTCGGCTCATAAAGTTTAATGATGATGGTATACACCAGGAAGAAATTGTATGGACTTCGGACGTCTTAGGAAACATAATACAAATTTTATTTTAAGGTAAAATTTTAATATTATGTGTTCCGTTTGACGTCCGAAGTCCATTTATGAGAGATCTGTTTGTTATCTCCTGGTGGCTTGCTAATTAAAACGCAACAATGTGATCAATTATTTTAATAATTGTGTAAGATAGTGTATTAGAAACAAAATCACAATTTAAATTAGATTCCAATTAACAATCAATATTGCTTGATTAATTACTATAAGTTTACTGTCTGTAAACTTTATTATTTCAATTTGTAACTGTAAAGAACTGAGAAAGGGGCTTCTCTGATCCAGTTTTGTTATTGAGACCGGTATTTATTACCTCTCTGAAGTAATATTTTCTAAAAGTATGTTCATGGCGCCAGTTGGCTTTAGCTAGAATATCATTAATTGGGTACTTTTCTAAGCTGTTAAGAGATGAAACAGCTGACCTACAACTACCAGGAGAAGCGTCTATTCCGGCTTCCAAAAGAACACGTTTTATCCATCCACCGATAATTACAGAACTTGCTGGTTTACGAGGCTCCTTTGTGGTGATAAACAAATTTGTGAGAGAACCTCTGACATTTTTTGAAATATCTATTAATGTTCGTAACCAAAATAGAGCATTTGTATTTTTGTCCGGTGAAGCTAACAACGTCCAGTTTGACTGTTGATATGCCGCTGAATCAGTTTTTGAGCCAAATACGGGATGGAAGGTTATTGAATTCCCATTATCCTTAAAATGTTTTGAATCCAAATGTAAGAGAGTCAAATCGTGAACTCTACGACCCGAGGTCAACAACAATAAAGTGGCAACACGCCTAGAAACATCAAATAAACTTTGCAAATTTACATTAGTGTTTTTTAAATATTGAATTACTATCCTTGCGTCCCATATTGGCAATTTTGGTGGAATTGATTTAGCTAAAGATACAGCTTTTAAAATATGTTTAACCAAATGATTTGACGAAATCTTAATATCAGAGATTGTTTCACAAACTGATGCTATAGCTGATTTGTGAACAAGAATAGTACGGTAAGCTAATCGATCCTCCAGAAAAAGTTTTGCTAAATATCGAGCTACATCGGTAGGTTTCGGACAGCGACAATTTAGGTTATTTTGATTGCACCACGTTACCCATTTGCTCCATATAGGCGTATAAGTCTTGAGTGTTGAAGCTCTCCAACATGTTGACAAAAGTTGTTGTTCTTCCCTAGACCAACTTTGTGTTAGAGAGTCCCATCCGAAATGAGCCAGGCTTCCAGCTTTAGGATGTGAACTTGAGCTGGAGCACGCCCGGTCATCGTGTCCCCCAGTGACGTTTTGAGGTCCCTGATTTTCATAGGACGAGCCAGGGCGCGGTTCTTCAGATCTGGACGCCAAAAGGGTTTCTTCCACCTGGGTGCTACAATTATATACCTTCCTTTTGCAGAGTTGAGGTGGCGTAACACCTGTGGAAGCAGGGCTGGTGGAGGGAATATCCATGCGAGGTTGTAACTCCAGTACCAGGCCCCTCAGAAAGTATTGCGAAAAAAAGTTTTTATATATGGGAGACTGGCCAGTTATAATGTTTTTCGAAAATATGATTATTTATAAGTAAAAATAAGTAAGTTCCAATTTCAAAATTTCCCTCCACATTTTTTGCGAGTTAATTCAAAGTATTGTGTCTCACTGAAATATGGATCTGCGCCGGGAACATTTTAGAGCTATGATTTTATACGATTTCAAGTGTCGCCTGAAACCGGATGAATCGTACGATAGACTTCAAATGGCATTCATGGATGAAGGCCCTTCCAAGGCAACCGTGTATCGTTGGTATAACGAATTCAAGCGCGGTCGACCAACTTTGGGGGATGACGAAAGAAGCGGTCGCCCTTTGACGGCTGTTACCGAAGAAAACGTGCTAGCAGTGAAAAATTTAATCCAAGACAATAGGCGAATTACATATCAGGAGATTCAACACATATTGAAGATTGGATCGGGAAGCGTTCACGAGATTCTACACAGCCATCTTCGCGTGAGGAGGATAGTATCACGCTGGGTGCCGCACAACCTCACCGATGCTCAGAAGCAGGCCCGGGTGGAATGGTGCCGTGATATGCTTAACAAATTTGAAGCAGGCTCGTCTCTGCGTGTTTACGACATCGTTACAGGTGATGAGTCCTGGATTTATCAATACGACCCAGAAACCAAGCGCCAGTCGACTGTTTGGGTGTTTCAAAATGAGCCAACGCCTACCAAAGTGAAGCGATCTAGAAGCGGGGGTAAGATTTTGATCGCTAGCTTTTTTAATTTGACTGGCCACTTGGTATCAATTCCCTTACGGGATCAAAGAAGCATTAATGCCGAATGGTATACTACCAAATGTTTGCCAGAAGTTTTCTCTGTTATAAGCAACAAGCGACCAAACACAGGGCTCCGCGGGCTACTGCTCCACCACGACAATGCACCTGCGCACACCGCACTCAAAACGAGGGACTTCCTGGACAGCACGCCAGTCAAACTCCTGGGTCACCCTCCTTACAGCCCTGATCTAGCACCGTGTGACTTCTTTTTATTCCCAAAAATAAAAAATCAGCTCAAAGGGATACAATTTTCGTCGCCGGAAGATGCGCTGGCTGCGTTCGAGCAGGCTGTAAACGAGGTGTCTGCGGCGGACTGGAAAAAGTGTTTTGAAAACTGGTTTAGGCGCATGAATCTTTGTATAGAGGCTGGTGGAAAGTACTTTGAAAAGATTTAATAAAAATATATGTACGTACAGAACATTTTTTTTTAGTTTCGCAAAACTTTCTGAGTGTCCCACGTATCTGCTGAAAGCGTCGTGAAAGCAAGCGTTCGAGTCTGACAAGTCTAGAGAAAAATTAATTGCTCACTACTCGAGCGCCTTGTGAGGCGAACAGGTCTATGGTTGGTGTTCCCCATTTGGCGAATATTTTGATGGTCGCCTCGCTCAGCAGATGCCATTCGGAGCCAGTTCGATTTCGAGAGAGACGATCGGCTTCCACGTTGTACTGTCCCGGAAGGTGGTGAGGGACTAGTACAACATTGAGGCTGTCCGTCAGTGCCAGCAACTGTTTCGTCAGATTTAACAGATTTTGTGTGCTTTTGGGATGAATGCAAGTTTTCTGGCTGACATTTTCTACCCACCAATGTAGTTCCAGTCGCACCTCGTCTGTGAACAGAGCCAAATGGCTCGAACTTTGTTGAAGACGATTGCTCTGGCGCTGCAACGTACGGCAATGCAACCTTCCCCGGGGGGTGATGAAGGTCGCAAAGTTGAGATACCCTAAGAGGCGTTGCGCCTGCTTGAGGGTCCAACCGCCGGTTGCTAAGCAAGTCAATAGGCACTGACGGATTTTGGAAACTTTGTCTGTTGGCAAACTCTTGGAGTTGTATTGTGTGTCCCAGACAATTCCCAGGAATTCTATACACCTTGTCGGGATCAGTATAGACTTTTCCATATTGATATGCCAACCTAGGGTCGTGAGGAATTCTAATGCTAACTGGACATGATCTATTAAAGTCTCTCTGCTTTGGTGGACTATCAAATAATCGTCTAAATAAATGACCAGGCGAAGACCTTTGCTGCGTAACACTTCGGCAGTCCAATTCGTGACTGATGCAAACATTTTTGGCGCCGCGGCCAGACCAAAGGGAAGACATGTCATTTGTAGCAGTCGACCTTCGTAGCTCATGCGAAGAAAACAACGGTGTTTTTGAGATATTCGCAAATGGTAATAGGCTTGGGTTAGATCGAGCTTGACCATCCAGTCGGCCGCTTGTAAAAAATTGGGCATTTGCTGATGGAAAAGGTGAAAACTTTTTGGTTGCAAAAATCGATTCAGTGCCTTGAGGTTGAAAATAATCCGATGCTTTCCACTGCTTTTTGTTAAAATGAAAAGTGGGGATATGAAGGACGGAGTTAAAGGTGCGGGCTCGAGGATCCGACTTTGTATCATGGCTTGGATCTCCAACGACATCGTTGCAGAGCGTGGAGTTTGGAATTTCTCCATGACCTCCAACGTCGGAAAAACAAGGGGAGGTGTCTGAGTGAATGGAATGCGAGCTGCAGAAATTAATTTGAGAATCATTTTGGGTGGCCCGAATTGGGCCCACACTTTTCGGTAATGCATCAGACAACCTCCCGTGAACCTCGAGTCATTTGTGCCCGCTCCTGTTAACCTCACCCTTTCGCCCCCCCCTTTTCTTTTGATCATCAAAATTTCGTCTTTTGTTCTTCCCGTGGTGCGATTTGTTTTGTTGAAAACGAAAGGGTTTTTCACGGGAAGTTGAAGCGACCGGCGACTTTGGTCGTATCGGCGATTTGGAACGAACGAAAATTCTAGAACTAGGCGGCGGCGCTGTATCCTTAACCAATTTATCGATCCCGCCTATTTTCTGTATATAAGCCGATAAACTTTGAGGGTTGAACATGTATTCCGCTGAAGGCGGTATTTTTGCAATATCGTCGCGTACATATTTCCCTTTAAGATCTTTAAGGAGTGCCTTGCGCCTTAGTTCTATAACCTCTGCGCGTTTTCCGCAAATAATTTGTAAAATGTCTTCAGAAATAGTTTTGTACTCAGACTCGTTTCCGAATAACTCTTTTAATTTATTGTAAATCGTAGTTGATGTAAGCTGTACATCAGGCTTTGCAGACCAATCAATTATATTTCGCAAGGCTACATTCACAAACTCATTTTGAGCTAAAAAAGCATTTGACAAGGCAGCAA
This sequence comes from Orthosia gothica, assembly GCA_949775005.1. NCBI lineage: Eukaryota > Metazoa > Arthropoda > Insecta > Lepidoptera > Noctuidae > Orthosia > Orthosia gothica. The sequence goes on along the minus strand of OX459062.1, from coordinate 11,417,668 downwards.
AGCCACGTTCCATCTGACACCATCGAAATGGCGCAGAAGGATCCTCAAAACGCCTCATTTCCTCGTTAACTTTCAGCTCAGAAAACGCCGGAATAGCCACATATTTCTTTTGAACCTCATTGTATCGCACAGAGTTCCAGTCTGAAGAGTCAAATCTTTGCATCAAAGCTAACTTAGCAACACGATCGGGATTAGCTTTAGGTACGGAAGGTTCTCTAACGGATACGTTTAGTTCGGCAATGTCATTTATTCCGACTAACGGTCGTAAGAACGGATCGTCTGACGGTACATTAACTGGCACCAATGAAGGCTCCGCAGTCGAACAAGAAGCAGTCGGCTGCATTGCAGCGTAATTAGCACAAAATAAATTATTAACATGACTCACCAACTGCTGCGACAATATTTCAAACCTTTGCTCCATCTCCAGCGATGACTCGTGTGATCTGGTCCGGCGCCGTCGTTTTGGAGGCGGTTCATCTTCGCTCGAACTTGAACTCGATGCTGATGACCTTGGCTCCCTGGACGGCCCTCGTGCGTTATCACTTTTACGTAACCGAGCGGAATCGCGATCGCTAAAAACCTCTGCGAGATTATCAACGCTCGGCTCGGTAGTTTTATCGTTATTGTCCATTTTAAAAAACACGCACTTTTTTACGTAACGGAAAAAAAAATTAGTAACTTTCTACTTTATTCTCGAAAGTTAAACCGAAATTTACAGATACTTAAACAAATGGGGGTATGTTAAGTTTTCTGTATTTCAACTAACGAAATGTGCGCGGTACGAAGAACAACGCAACAATGTCGAAGGAATGGCGGCTTGCTGTGTGCTGTTTAATTAGTTCCAGGAGTGGCCACAGGCGGCGCTGTGGTTGACTCACGTGACGGAAGTAGCATCATCTAACGATTTGGCGGGGAAAAAGACGATGTACTCTCATAAATGGACTTCGGACGTCAAACGGAACACATAATACAAATAATATTCGAACGGGCGCCTCTGTTATATTTGCTCTGAATTCTGAATGTACTTTTATTCGGTCGTTCACATTCAGTCGTTCACTCGTTGTGCACAGGTGAACTACTTATGTCAGTAACATTTTTGCCTTTACATGTTTGAACTGAATTTTTGCTTGGAAATGGTTGAATTTTATCGTGTGCTAGAGTGATGTTACTTTCAACTTATGATGTTACTCTCTACTGCTTATTTTTTTTAATTGTAATGTAACATAACAAATTTGAATTACCATTAAGGTCGCTACGTAACTACCGTTCCCTAAAAAGAAAAAAAGACTATATCAAATGTTTTGCACAATTGAATCCGTCACACGTGGAGGTATCCTTCCGTAATGGATACCTTTCAACCCCACTATGCGCCACATATAAAGCCATTTTGCACGACAAAATACAAAGGACTTGGGTGAATACAAAATTGTTTTCTTTTTAGAAAACAGTTCATGAAAGAGCTTTTCCGGGACAGTATTACAACCAAGATCCCACTGCTAAAATCTGCAGGTATTTCTTTTGTTTAAAGTTATTTTCATGAATCATTTATTTAATTAGGGTAATTGAGGCTAGATATGCCCAGGCAACTCTGCAGAAATCTAATCTACTATCAAGTGTCATTCATGAAAGTTCAGTTTTATCAAACACAATATACCTGTATATTTTAGCGGTGGGATCTCGTTCTATAGGTAGCCATTTCTGCCGCCAAGCAGCTTAGCTTTCGTGCAGTCGAATAAATTCTCTTTTAAATGTATTGATAAAATGGTGTGTAACACTGTCGTGTCACTTTGGTTGTTATTTTTCTTACCACTTGTTTGTTTACCTGAATTAATTCATCATCATCATTTCAGCCAAAATACGGCCACTCAAGAACTTAAGTTTCCCCCAAGCATCGCCGCGTCGGCCGGACATGTGCATCTCGCATCCAGCTGATTCCTGCAGGAGGACTAGGGTAAATAGCCCAAAGAATTGCCAAACTTAAGTGGGAGTGGGCAGGGCACGCAGAAGGGATGGTCAATGAGGCCGAAAAGTTCTAGAGTAGCGACTGCGTACCGGGAAACGCAGTGTTTAAAGGTTTCCGTTAGGTGAACTGATAAGCTGGTTAAATTAAGTACTTATTTGAAATGCCAATGGTCTGTATATGTGTCACTGATGCCCGTTTTTTTCATTATAGCTTCTTGAGACATTTCTACTTCGTGAGTGAGTAAATGACCACTTCCATTAGATGAACCGCCAATTACCTTTAATGAAAAAAACATGAGTGAAAGGTTTTTGTAAAAAAGTCTTTACAAGTACAACAACACAACACAATACAATACAATACATTACAATACAATAAAATACAATACAATACAATACAATACAATACAATACAATACAATACAATACAATACAATACAATACAATACAAAACAATACAATAATCATACAATACAAACGTATTAGAGGCGGAATTAATGCCTTAGGCATTTTCTACCATTCGAGCTTAGGGTGATGCGGAGGCAAATAGTGGTAGGTGCAATATTTAAAGTAAATTACGATACCTAAGGTAGGTTTATTCAAATACAAAGCTATAAATTTTAATTTCTGTTGAAATTCAGCTCGGTCGAGTGTTATGAAAATGATAAGTGGCTTAGGCTTACATCGTCTAGTACTGCTGAGCGTGCGCGTCTGCTGGCTGTGGGGGAATGGGAGTCGGGTTTGTGGCTTCAAGCACTCCCGTCATCCACCATAGGCACTATGATGGATGACTCTTCGTTTCGGCTAGCGACCTGTCTACGCTTAGGCGCACCTTGTGTTGCTCCGCATCGGTGCCATTGTGGTGAAGCTGTCGGCAGCCTTGGGCACCATGGCCTGTCTTGTTGCAAGAGCGCAGGACGCATAGCACGGCACGCCAGCATCAATGACATTATTCGTCGGGCCCTTATCACCGCCAGCGTACCAGCTGTATTAGAACCTAGCGGCTTGGTACGTGACGATGGGAAGAGACCAGATGGTATGACATTGGTGCCGTGGAAGGTGGGTAGGCCTCTGGTGTGGGACGCAACCTGTGTCGACACCCTTGCGCCATCTCATCTTCCTAGTTCGGCGGGCTGTGCTGGCGCTGCTGCTGCGGCTGCTGAGGCCCTCAAGCGGCGCAAATATATAATAATAATAATAATAATAATAAAGCCTTTATTTACTGATAAACTTAAACTACAATTACAATATAATATAGAAACTTAACATAAAAAAATTATTGCACTTCGGCGTCTTCGTCCATCAGCGCGTCCCTTGACGCATAGGCCTCCCCCAGGCTCCTCCACTTATCACGGTCTCGTGTAGCTCTGGCCCACAGGGCACCAGCTATCTCCACTATGTCATCGTCCCAGCGTTTGCGTTGTCTACCTCTGCTTCTTTTTGATCCGTCTCTGATTTGCCATTCCGTTAAGGCCTTAGACCACTTGTTGTTTTTATCACGGAGCATATGACCAGCCCATCTCCATTTCAGACTTTTTGTGTGGAAGGTAGCATCTTTTACTTTGGTAATCTTCCTCAGATCTTTAGCTCTCTTTTTATCTTTTCTTTTAAAGTTCAAAATGCTTCGTTCCATGCCTCTTTGACAAGAAGTAATTTTTTGGAGAACTTTACGAGTCAATGCCCATGTTTCACAGCCGTAGGTAAGACATGGAAGAATACATGTATTAAAGAGTTTCCTTTTCGAAATTATTGGATATTGTTCATTTTTCATTATTTCTTTGAGTGACCAGTACCTGTTCCATGCGCTAGTTATGCGTCTCTCTATCTCTTGTTCCATTTGCTTGTCAAACGAAATAAGTTGTCCCAGGTAGATATATGAGTTCACATAATCTATACTTTCTCCTTCGATACTGATAGTCTCTTCAATGCTGTTTGTCATTACCTTGGTCTTCTCTTTATTCATTGATAATCCCACTTGAATACTTCCTTCTGCGAGCTCTTGCAACATCTTTTGTAGTGTGGAATGGTTATCTGATATTAAAACTAGGTCATCTGCAAATCGTAGGTGGTTAAGCAATGTTCCATTGATACTGATGCCGTATTTTTGCCATTCCATGCCTCTAAATACCTCTTCCTGGGGACGCAACCTGTGTCGACACCCTTGCGCCATCTCATCTTCCTAGTTCGGCGGGCTGTGCTGGCGCTGCTGCTGCGGCTGCTGAGGCCCTCAAGCGGCGCAAATACTGTAACCTAATTGGTAATTACAGTTTTGAGCCGTTTGGGGTCGAAACGCTTGGGTCATGGGGCCCGAGTGCACGTCTCCTTTTTAAGGAGATCTCTCGCCGACTGATCGACACTGTGCGTGACCAGAGGGCTGGCTCTTTCTTTGCGCAAAGAATCAGCATTGCCATTCAACGTGGCAATGCTGCCAGTCTTCTGGGCACGTTCCCGGATGACAGCGATGTGGAGGAGTACTTCGACGCCTAAGTGTACTTTTCTTTTGTATATAGTGTAAGTAGTTAGGTTTAGTTTTTTCAGTTAATTTTAAATGTAAAGCCACTTATCATTTTCATAACAAGCTATAAATACATATTAAATGAATATCTGAATGGCAGGAGTTGTTTTGTGTCCCGGAAACATGCATGCTTGCTGTGGAATTGAGAAGCTATTAGGATAACCTAGATAAGAATGTAATCAAAGACGTCAAACTCCTATATAAAGCAATATTTAGAGTAAGGGACTTTTTTGACGGTGTGACGCAATATAAATTGTGTCGATAGGCGATATCGCGCACGTATTTTTACCCGACTGCCGAAGGACGGTAATGTGTTTATCAGTCTATGTATATATGTATGTTTGTATGTATGTTGGTATGTATGTATGTCTGTATGTTTGTTCCTATGTGGCGTTCTAGAGACCAAACGCGTTGAGCGATTTTGATGATTAAGAATCATCAAAATCGCTCAATCGCTCGTCAATCGATTCGTCTTAACCCTGCGAGTGTTACTGGCTAAATTTAAAAAAAAGTGGTGGATTTTAGGCGCCATTTTGTGGGCGGAATTTGTGGTTTTCCTTCCAAACCCATCGTGTGGGTTGTATCATATAAATAAAAGGTTTTAAGAGGTGATTTCAAAAATATATAACACTATATTTAAATGTACCTAATTCTAAAAAAATAACAACTTAAAAGTTGTAAATAAAAAAAGTTAGTTAAAAATTCAAACAACCCGACTACTTAAAAGCGAACTAAAAAGACGTAAACAAGAAAAAAAACATGCTGTGCAGTCGGAGGATACATCTGGTTTTGGTCAGCCAGCTCGCGAATATGTATCCTCCGACTGCACAGCATGTTTTTTTTCTTGTTAACGTCTTTTTCGTTCGCTCTTTAAGCAGTCGGGTTTTTATTTAAAAGAATATATCAAGTGCAAATCGGTCGAGTTGCATCGCTGCATATGCAATTTCGCTTAGTTAAAATCGCTTATCGATGAATCGAATCGCGTCGAGCCATATGGAAGGTCACTAATACAAAACTATAGTGGTAAAATAAAATTGTTTTTTGGGATGATTTGGACGGATTGTGCCTTCTATTGGGGTTTTAGACGGGATTCGATTTATATCAAATCGATAATATATTTTTACTAAGTGATATTCGAGGTACGTTTGCACGGATGCAACGCGATGCAGTTCGACCGATTTGTACATGACATTTTCTTAGAAAATACTTTAGCAATATCTCTATTAACATAATTTAAATTGTGTCGCATCATCAAGAAATGCCCTTTCTCTCCCTTATAATGTTTCTGGTGGTTACCTGAAAAGGATAGTCCGGATACTGCTGCTGGTACCTGCTTAGATACTGTGGTGTCAGATTTTGTGCTAAAATACGGGTGCTCGCAGAACCCATGAACAATGGAGCCGACCACTTCTGGAGTGGCGACCACGTTCCAGAATACGCAGCCTTAGAAGGCTTCCCACATGGTGGGCTCATGACTTGATAGAGACGAGACACACAGGATCGATTGATGTGGTGGCACTGACGGGAAGCTTATGTCTAGCAGTGGACTACTGGATGACCCCTGGAGCGTCCGTTCATCCGAATCGAGAATGTCATTGCACCATGAATTCGTCCATTCATCCGAAATGGAAAAAATCATGTCAGTACAAAGTGTGGTAAGTTTTTGTAGAATTATGTCAGGTGGACGGATATTCTCGATAGTTCTTGGTGTTATTCGATACTTTAATAGACAATTGTGAAAAAAAAACACACCGCTTCTCGTTAGATCCGCCCTGACGCCATTAAAAATATTCTCAATGTCAGGTGCACGTCCGGTCGCTGATCAGTGCATGCTGAGATCAGTATTTTTTTATTGATTCTTTATGTTTAATTACTTTTTTTTATTCTATATTAATAATTAATAAAAACATTAAACAGTTAATAAAATAAAAACATTGTGAAATAATGTAATTTTTTTTTAAATTAATTTCCTTATACTGACTTTACGCAATATTTACAAAATTAATTACATGGTAAAACTGGGTAAATCCCTGTGAAATCGGATAGCTTATTTCAGTGATTCTAATAAAATCATATTCTGAGACCGGATGATAGCCGGGCTATAGCGCAAAATGGCGCCGGGGAACATGGACGAGTGGCCATATTGTTTTCATCAACATGGACGTTTAGTGTATTCATTTTTTTTTAAAGTAATTGACTCACACACTGTTTCGTTGTTGTTGAATTAGGTATTTTACCTATGTTTGTAATATTTGTAAGTATGTGAGAACCCTGGTTCTCTTGCGGTTCTCTACATTTCTGATTCGATCACGCAAGGATACTCCGAGCATAGCCCTCTCCATTGCCCTTTGGGTGACTGTAAGCTTTCTGATGAGGCCTATTGTGAGCGACCACGTCTCAGAGCCATAGGTCATCACTGGCAACACACACTGGTCATAGACCTTCGTCTTGAGATACTGTGGTAAGTTGCCCAGCCGAGTCGGATTCGACGGTTAACCTCTTTCTCGAAGTTGGCCCTACCCAACTGGATCGTTTGTCCCAAGTAGACATAATCTTCCACAACTTCGAGTGAAGAGTCTCCAACCTTGATAGGAGTGGGTGTTACTGGGTATTCAACATTACCTTGGTTTTGTCCATGTTCATTTTAAGACCCACTCTTTCGGAAGCTCTACTTAGGTTATCGAGCATTGTACTGAGGTCCTCCATGGTCTCAGCCATGACCACTATATCGTCGGCAAACCGAAGGTGAGTGATGTACTCGCCATTGACGTTGATGCCTAGCCCTCTCCAGTCCAGAACCTTGAAGACATCCTCCAGTGCAGCGGTGACCAGTTTCGGAGATATGACGTCTCCCTGTCTCACACCTCGCTGCAGAAAGATAGGTTCCGAGGCCTGATCCTCAAGTCGGACTGACATGGTGACGTTTTTTTACAAACACTTCAACACCTCGATGTACCGGTAGTCGATTTGGCACCGTTGGAGAGACTGCTTTCTCGTAGTCCACAAACGCTAAACAGAGAGGCAGGTTATACTCTTCGGTCTTCGGTATAACCTGCCGCAGCGTATGTATGTGGTCTATGGTGCTAAAGCCTTTTCGGAATCCGGCATGTTTGGGAGGCTGGTAATCGTCAAACCTGCGCCCGAAACGATTCGTGATGACTCTTGAAAACAGCTTGTAGACATGGCTAAGAAGTGAGATGGGCCTATAGTTCTTCAATAGGGCATTGTCACCCTTCTTGAAAAAGAGTACCACCACACCCCTGCACCATGCCTGTGGCGTTTTCCCCTCGAGTTTGACGTCACCAAACAGCTTATGAAGGGCCTTAAGTATTGGTTTTCCACCCGCTTTCAGGAGTTCGGCCGTAATGCCGTCATCACCCGGTGCCTTGTTGTTCTTAAGCTGTTTAAGAGCCATCCTGATCTCGTACAGGCTGACGTCGGGTATGTCTTAGGTATAGTGGCGGGTCAATTAAGCTCTAGGGTCTTTTACTAGATTAGCGACGGGTTGGTTGACGTGTACAACTGCCCATAGAATTTCTCGATCTCCCTCAGAAGCTCCGGTTTGGCGGATACGATCCTGCCATCGTCGGTCTTCAGTTTCGTGAGCTGGCTCTGCCCAATAGACAGATCTCTTGCAAAGACCTTGGAGCCCTTATTCCGCTCAATTGCGTCTTTAATACGCTCAGTATTATAGCGGCGGAGGTCGCTTTTCAAGGACTTTGACATCCGTCTATTAAGCTGCCGGTATTTCAACGCATCGTTTGAAGACTGCAGGATCATCTCACGCCTCCTTCATGAGCTTGAGAGTAGGATCAGAGAGCTTTTTGTTTATATCTGTACGGCGGGTCTTGAAAAACTTAGACCCAACCGTATGAGAACCAGGGTTACCGACATAGCCCGAAGAATTGCCAAACTTAATTGGCAGTGGGCAGGGCACATTGCTCACTGAACGGATGGCCGATGGAGCAGAAAAGTTCTGGAGTGGCGACCGCAAGCCGGAAGACGATGCGTTGGAGGGCCTCCCACCAGGTGGACCGATGACCTGGTGAAGGTTGCAGGGATTCGCTGGATGCGGGACGCACGAGACCGGTCAATGTGGCGACACTTGGGGGAGGCCCATGTTCAGCAGTGGACGTCTTTCGGCTGATGTGATGATGATGATGTGAGAACCATGTCCCTATTTATCAAATTATTGAATTTACCTGTAAATGCTTTTAATACTTTATTCCTGTACGTAGTATAGTGAGTAGTGCTATTCTGGGTACATAGTCCTCACATATTTGAATTTATTAATGTATATACTTATGTAAATATTGTAAAAGCCTATTTTTTTTGTTTCTTGTGCATTCTCCTGCATAACAGCTACTTTTCCGAATGCACGGTAGAATTAAAATTTATTACTTGTAAATTTTAATCTTAATATTGTTTGACGTTCAAAAGTGCCGCTTATTGGCCTAGTTGAATAAATACATTTGACTTTTGAGTTTGACTTTGACTTCGGGTTTCGATTACCGAAACAAATAAAAGGCCATTGTACCTCGTATGGATCCAAGTTTTAGGCACTCAACGGGCACTCAAATAAAAAAAAAACGTTGTATTGAAAACACCTTTGTTTTTTGAATTTGGTTCACTACCGCAGATATTTTACGAACTCTTCAGAAAATAATATTCATGCATAATAAAGATTTCTCAAGAAACGGGACCCTTTCGTAAGATATCTCTCGTATTTACATCGTTTCCGAAAAGCCGGTGATATCATCCGGTATTCCGGTTATAAATGTTTTTGCGACGCTTTGAGTACCCTCATACATATCGCGGCAGGATCTGTGATATTTTAACTAAAATGATGTAGGAGGACCTTTAAAAAATTCAGAGGAATATTTTTACGTACCTACTACGAAGTAAGCTGCATAATTGTAAAAAGATCTAAGATTTGAGTTCCGAGTTCAAAATGTTCTGAATTGTAACAGATTATGACGGATAGAGTTCGGATGTTGTGCGTAAGCTTCCCTACAATAAGTACTACTTCAGAAGCGAAATTTCACGGACACGGATCAGATGTAGTGCGTAAACGCCCTTAGCCTGAAAACCTGGTAAATTCTGGCACTAGGATAGGATTAGACACATTTTTAGCTCGAAATCCTTAACTTAGAAACCACTTCCCAATATGCATTTTATTAAGGGGTACACCTACAGTAGGAACCTACACCCAAATTTCACCAGTTATGTTTAAATCCCACGTGGTAGGGGACGAGTCTATTGCAATCAACCGTGCACAAATTCAGATTCCAGGCTGCTTCTGACAAATTCCAGATGTAAAAACATTTTGCTCAGTAGTACCGCTTGCGACAACTTTTTTAATTTATTTTGCCTGTATAGTTCTAGTTCAAAAGTCTCCCCCATTCTTTCCATTTATTTCGATATTGTGCCTCATCTCGAGGAAGTCATCCAAGGCGTAACGCCATCTTTTTCTCGGTCTACGGCGACCCCGTCTAGCTGTATCAGGGCTCCAGTCTTGCGATATACGGGCCCAGAACTTAGATGGCATTTGTCAGATATGGCCTGCCCAGTCCCACTTCAGTTTTGCAGCTTTTTGAGCTACGTCACAAATTTGCGTCCTGGAGCGCAGTTGCGACCACTACATTAACAATATTATTGTTCATAGAAACTCAACCAATGAATGATTGAATCATGAACCTTAGGACCAACAAACGTGATGACAAAAATACATACAACAAAAAAATGAATTAATAAGAAAAACTTAAATAGCGTTAAATGGCAACATTATGGGCGAGGAAAATATCTTAACGGCATTAATGTTTTTATCTCCGTCCGCTAAGAAACGATCGGGCCCGAAATGTTTCTTCCGGAACACATAAACACGAGAAAAATGACAATTTATCGACACGGGACTAACAATGTTATTTTTATTTAACACTATATTTCCCTTGACATTGCTCCCTTGGACCATGTTAAGGCCCTTACTCTGCTTTAGTGCCGTAAAACGGTTCCATTCTAAAGCATACTCCTTAGTAACAGCTATGTTAATAAAAGGTTTGAATAAAATAGTTATTTATGCTACAAGTGCGGAAGGTAGATGATTTCCGATGAGTGGCATTCGACACAAGTCGGAAATCATCTTACGTACGTGTATCATACAACATTTTACTATGCATTGTGCGAGAAAATAAATAAATTAATAAAATGGCGGGCTTATTCAAGCGCGTTCAGCATATCCACAGATTAACTAATAGTTCCTTGGGCATATCTACTGCGCATGTGCAAATGACTGTCACATCGTAACGCAATAAAGCACGAGCAAAATATACGTTCTGCCAAACATATTTAATGAATATTTAAAATTAATTTATTGATCAAAATCTAAATCTAGAGTAATTAAAAAGGCCTAAAATGTCGTATTAGTTTTATTTTACCTTTTATATGAATGATAATCTGTACATAACTATTTTTTAAAACTTTTCTCAAATAATAAAAACTCTATGCGTCGGGCTGACGTTGGAGTTAAAAATTAAAAAAGTACAGGAAAGTAAAAAGCACTAGTGAAAAAAAGTGACACTTTCCGCACAGTTTGGCTGCTTGGAAAACCGCTCTTTTCGAGGACATGCATTGTAAAATATATTTTGCATTGATTAAGTACATTATTTGTGAAACATACTTTTTGCCAACTTCCCAAAAAAGGGTGTTGTGTTCTCAGGATTCATGAATGTTTGTGAGTTTCTTTATTTCACCATAACTTCTAAACGGCTTAACCGATACCAATTTATGTGGTATCGTTAGAAGCGTAGCGTTGTCCTGGGTAACAAAGGCTGGTGAAATTGTAAAAAAAAAACTAAAAATCAAAAAACCCTACTGCTTTAAAAGCGAACTAAAAATACGTAAACAAGAAAATAATATTATTTGTAGATTATTCGCTCTTCCAGCAATTCGTTTACGGGATATCCCAAATTACTAAATTAAGAATTTTCAGTAATTTACGGTTTTTCTCCATCTCTGTTTTTGCCTGAATACCTGTCAAAGTTTTGCATTAAAGTAAGGTTTGAAACGTTCTTAACACCAAATTCTAATTTCACAAACCGGCCCGTGATAAGTAACCAACATTTCGAAAGACACGCACATACACGGATCTTATTTGTCGTATTCTTCAGAAAAACCCAGTATCATCTCATAACTCACATCAGTGCGTGTATGACTAGATGTATATGAACGCAAACAGGCCACACAGAAAAGACGTCGGGCGTGGACATGGCACGGGCGGCTTCCTATTCCATTCTAATTTCAAACTAAATGCATGGCAATAAAGCGGAATTTGACCAGGCGCGGGCGCCGAAATGTCGCGTCATAACCACGTCCGAGCAACGACATATCGTGTGTCCTAAATTGGCCATTTATTTCCATGCATTTTGTTTGAAATTAGAATGGAATAGGAAGCAGCCCGTGCCATGTCCGCACCCGACACCATTTCTATGTTACCTGCGCCTTAGTGGTGGTGTTCTGTAGTTTCTGCCTTCCCCCATAGGAAAAAGTTAATATAAAAAATAAAAAACCGACTGCTTCAGAAGCGAACTTAAAAGACGTAAACAAGACGAAAATCATGCTGTGCAGAGCTGGCTGACCAAAACCAGATATATCCTCCGACTGCACAGTATGGTTTTCTTCTTGTTTTATGTTTTTTTAGTTCGCTTTTTAAGCAGTCGGGTATTTTGTTTTTTTTTAACTTTTTGTTCAATTTTGACATTGCAGGCGTGTTTTTTATGTTTTCGAATGACTACTCTTGCTTTAAAAAATTTACAACACGATATTTAGTCGCTTCTTTTGCATACTCCTCCAAAACAACTTAGATGTTGAAAAATAATTTTACACACAGACAAGTTGATGGTTAGAACCCTAGTAACCTACATAATATGATACGTAAATCAAACAAAACTGACAAAAAAGTAAGTTCAATATTGATATTCTGGCACAGAGCGGGCGCACGGCCAGTACCGCGTTTACACTAGAGAATATATACGCCTTAAAGGGTTCGTGCATTTTTCCGTGATACAAAGTAGCATATGAAACTCAACGGTATTGTAGTTTACTATCAGTGGAGGAATTTTTATCATTGGATCAGTACTTTTAGAGACTGCGTTTTCAAAAAAAATATTAATAAACAAAAAAATACTAAATTTTGAAGGAGCACTACTCTATAATAAGTTACCGTCCTGTATAAAAAATCTACACTCTTTCAATGCATTCAAGACTCAATTTAGCCAGCACATTATTTTTATTTTTTTTTAATTAAACTTTGCCCCACACTAGGAATTTCTTCCTGTATCGTGGGTGCGTTTACAAACATATAAACTCACATACACAACACCCAGAGCCGGAACAACTATCTGTAGGTCATACAAATAATTGTTCCGTGCGGGAATCGAACCCGCGACACGCAGCATTTTTTTTTTTTTTTTTTTTTTTTTTTTCAAATTTGGGTTAGGTCGATATCTCTTTGTGGAGCGAGCGCCATCTAGCGGCGCCGAAGGAACTAGTGCGAAGTACGTGCACGCCATCTAGCTGCTCTTAGCCGAACCGCGTTGCGACATGGCTAAGTGCGCATCATGCGGAAAATTTCTGTCGACGAAAGGGGGCGCCACGTGTGGCAACATTGCTTGCCAAAACAAGTTTCACATAGCTTGTTTACCAGCTGGAACACAAACAGGCGGTGACTGGCAGTGCCCTGACTGCAAAAATAAATTGCCAAAGGATGACAGTAGTGCCCCAACTACTAAAACTGCTGCCGCACCTGAACAGGGTAGGAAGGCGGCCCGGGTTCAGGCCAATATTGTTGGACCTCTAGTTGCAGTGCCCGAAGTGAATTCTCGGGCAGGGAGTGAGCTGGGAACCGATGGAGAACCTTCTCCTGACACCCAGTTGACCTTGCGGGAAGAAATCAGGCTATTCAGGTCCGAGCTGCGGGAAGTGAGGGACGAGATGCGGGAGTTTCGTCGTGAGATGGCCGGCCTGCACTCTTCGGTTGGAGTCTGCACTGAGCGGGTGGACAGCTTGGAGGCCAGAATAGAGGCTCTTGAGAGCAGGGCCAGTGAGGCACCGCCTGACACCAGGGTCAACCAACTCGAGCAGAGTGTCGCGCGGCTTCAACTGGAGCTCAACGACCGCGAACAGGATCTGCTTGGCTCAGATCTTGAAGTAGCGAACATCCCGGAGATCCCTGGTGAGAACGTGGTTCACACTGTGGGACTGATGGCGGCAAAACTTGGGGTGACTCTGGAGGCGCGCGACATAGTTTTCGCGCAGCGTGTGGGCTTGCGGGTCGAACGAGAGGGGCGCGCGGCTGCCGCGGGCGAGGCGAGCCCGGCGGGAGAGGCGGCGGCGACGGCGCGTGGGCGACGCATCGTGGTGCGCCTGGCGCGCCGCGCACTGCGCGACGAGCTGCTGCAGGGTGCGCGTGTCCGCCGGGGGGCCACGACCGCGGACCTCGGTCTCCCTGCGCCCCCGCGGCGCTTCTATGTGAACGAGAGGCTTACCAGAACTAACAAACATTTATTCTACCGTGTGCGTGAGGCTGGCAGTCGTCTTGGGTGGAGATATTCCTGGACGAAGAACGGCCGCATTCTGGTTAAGCAGGGTGACGGCAAGCCTACCCATTCTATCCGCACAGAAGAGGACTTGGCTCGTGTTTTTGGCCGGGAGATGTCTGTCGAGAAGGTTGTTTAGCTCGCTGGGCTTCTGCAATTTTTATTGTGTTATGTTAAATTTAAGATCTACGGTCATACTGTCTATGTTAGGTGTACTTATGTTTTCAAGTCTGCCCTGTGCGCGGCCAGCACTGTTCCTCTCTCTGTATATAATGGTCTCTTTCTGTGGCCCTGCTGCCCGAGCACTAAATATCTATCATTCATATTACATATTTATAAAACGTCGGCTTGTCGGTTATATCTCTATAGTGTTTACAATTCATATTATTTATCTACATACTTCTTTTAAATTTGTCATTTATTACATTTCTAATACATACACCTTTAAACTAATCATGCACGTCCAAGAATTGTCAACATGATTAAGTCTAAGTATTTAAAAGTTGGATTGTTTAACGCGGGTTCGCTAGGTACGCGCCAGGATGAGTTTATTGTGGCTATGGCAAATTGTGCGGTGGACATCATGGCGATAAACGAGACTTGGCTTAGGCGGGGCGAGGAGGGTCGAGCGCCGACTGTCCCGGGCTACCGGCTAGCGGCTGCGTCACGTGCCGCGCCCGACCACGGTGCGCGGTGGGCGCGGGGGCGGCGTGGGTTTCTATGTGCGGCGCGGAGTGCGCGCGTGCCTCATGCCGCACCCGACTGCGCCACAGGTCGAGCAGATGTGGCTCCGACTGACCGTCAACTCGCACTCGGTTATCGTCGGTACTGCTTATAGACCGCCATGGCTTGATGTGAACATCTTCCTTGACGCGATTACCGACTCTCTTTTCTCCTTTGCTTGCGCTGACAGGATTGTTTTGTTGGGTGACTTTAATATAAACATGCTAAACCTCTCGGACAATAAAGCAAAGTTACTGAACAATTTCTTAACATGCTGTAAATTGCAACAAATTGTTACTGAACCGACACATTTCACTGATCATAGTGAATCACTTATTGACGTCGTGTGCACCGACGCCCGTGTACGTGAGGTCTCTGTATCTCACGTACCTGAGCTCGGTCAACACGCCGTTTTGTCGGTTGAGCTAAACTTCAAAGTAGAGAAACCTGCCCCCCATTGGGTCACGTACAGACCTCTCAGGGATATTCTAATTGACCAGTTTAACGAGGACCTGAATAAGATGGACTGGGAATGCATTGAAAGATTAGAGGATGTGAATTGCATGGTTGAAACATTTAATAATTTTATTCGGAACTTGTTTGATTTACATGCACCACTTAAAAAAGTATTAATAAAACAAAAGTCTTGCCCCTGGATAACACCCACTATCAAACAAATGATGAAATTGCGGGACAAGAGCCACATAAAGTCCAAGTCCACTAAATCCTTGCGTCATGTCAACTCATATAAAGAGCTCAAATATATTGTTAGGGCTGCCGTTGAGAGTGAGAAACGTGCATATTTTAAAACATACATAAATAAAAACATTAAACAACCTAAGAAGTTATGGAAGCACATCAAATCTACCATAGCCACTAGTATCTCTAATAAACCAGATCACGGATTACCTCATTTTTGTAATAACCCAGAAAAAATCAATGAACATTTTTTGGACGTGCCTGGCACTGGTAGGGTTTCTTCTGCTGACCTGAAGTACTTTGAGCACCACAGATTCAGTAACAGTCACTTCCAGCTTGAGCCTGTTCATGAGGATATGGTGCTGAGGCTGTTGCATAGTCTCAAGTCCAATGCACAGGGTTGTGACCATATCTCTCTTGAGATGCTGATGATGACCCTTCCTCGGACCCTTGCAGCTATAACGGCCATCATTAACCGTTCCATCACCACCTCATCTTTCCCGGATCTGTGGAAATTGGCAATAGTTAGACCCATCCCTAAAGTTTCTAATCCTACCAGTGTAAAAGAACTTCGCCCGATCAGTTTATTGCCATGCCTCTCCAAGGTCCTGGAGAAGGTTGTCTCTAACCAGCTTCGGTCTTACCTTGAGGAACACAGCATATTGCCGCTTCTTCAATCGGGTTTTCGCAAGGGGCACAGCACAGCCACAGCTCTTCTTGATGTGGTTGGGAATATTCTTGAAGCTAGAGATAAGGGCATGGGTACCCTGCTGGTCTTACTAGATTTTTCGCGTGCTTTTGACTCTATTAATACCTCACTCCTCCTATCGAAGTTGACTTATTATGGATGTCAGCCTGAGACAGTAAAGTGGTTTGAGAGTTACTTGACTCACCGTTCTCAGTTTGTCCAGGTAACGAGCGACAGTGATGGAGCTGTTAAATCCTCTGGTCCTAAGTGCGTGAATAGGGGTGTACCGCAGGGATCGATCCTGGGCCCGCTACTCTTCATTCTTTACAGTGCTGACATCATTAACTGCCTGCTCAACACCAAGTTCCACTTATATGCTGATGACCTGCAGATGTACCTATCTTTTCATCCCCAGCAGGCTGTTGACACTGTAAAAAGTTTGAATGAGGATCTTGATAGGATCTCGGCTTGGTCTATGAGAAACGCCTTAGTTTTGAACCCAGCTAAGTCAAAATTTATTTTAATGGGATCAAGAGATTTTTTAAATAAAATGGGTAATGGGAATTTGGACTTGAAGATCGACGGGTGTTCCATTGAAAGGGTCCGGGAAGCCCGTAATCTTGGGTTACTGTTTGACGAGCACCTGCACTTTGAGACACACATCATGGAGGCTGTGCGCAACTGCTTTTACAGGCTTAAGCTTCTGTATCGTGTGCGTCCCTACATAAGTGTGGATATGCGCATTCTGCTTTGTGAAACACTAGTTTTATCTAAGCTGAACTACGCTGACACTGTGTACGGGGCGTGCATTCTAGGTAGAAGTGAAAGGTTAATTCAGCGAGTACAGAATGCTTGTGCGAGATTTTGTTTTACCATCCCTCCTAGATGTCACGTAACTCCTTTTTTAAATAAGGGTAATTTGATGAGAATGTCAGATCGTAGAAAGCTGCATCTGGCTACCCTGCTCTTTGGCACAATTCTCACAAAAAAAACCAGACTATCTGTTCGGTAAATTGACCTGGTCGCGCGATGTAAATAGGGTCAAAACGAGAGCTTCTGCCTACCTGTTGTTGGCGTCACACAGAACTGCAGCATTCCGTGGCAGTTTCAAATTCGCTGCCTCTCGTATCTGGAATGATCTTCCTCCGCCGTTTCGTGCTATAAAAACGATTGGAACATTTAGTACTAAATTCAAGCAGTACTTATTACTTCAGCAAAAGGAATCCGGAAGATAAGCTTACCCGTGGTTTGCACGCAGTTAGGTTTACCGCCTTTAACCCATTTTCTTTATTATGAACTTTCTTGCAAACACCACACCACACATATTAAATCCACACCACTCTGATTTATCCAATTAGCAATTCTTTTCGCCAGGTTTATTTACACTTATTCATTTACACTATTTCATAACATGATAACATAAACTACTTACATAATATTTTTCTTTTGACAGCCGACCATAGATTCTTTCCGTATTTTTTAATAAACCACTATTTGGTCCGCGCGCTCTGTCGTTTGTCTATGGTTTCGACAAATGATCATTGAGCATCGCGTTTATATATTTGTATTATACTTACACTTACTTTGACCCACCTTCAGTGTTTTATTCTATTTTGTTTGTTATTTATATATTCTTCTATTTTATTTTATTTTATAAGTCCTGTTTCCGTAAGTGTGTCCGTGGCATCAACAGTAGGCCCTATCAGAATATCAGCGCAGCGTTATTACCTTTTTGGATATCGCTGCACATGCTGAGATAGGAGCCTTTTTGGTCTCGCACAGGGTTTTTTATTTTAATATTGTTTAAGTGTGTGCTTATTTTCTCGTGTCTCCTGTGCGGGTCACAAATAAATATTTTTCTTTCTTTCTTTCTTTTCTTTCAGCGCAGCAGTCAATCGCTCAACCACTGCGCCAACCGTGCGCCCAAAAATTATTGCGGATCGATCACTTCTAGAGAAATGAATGCATTGGATGGGTAACAATTAACTATTATCTTGTAATACTGATGACGAACTTTTTGTAATCAATTGTATGTTTTTTAGTATTTTTCTCAAGTAAGTGACATACGTCTTAATTGGGAATAAAGTTTCTTTAAACCTTATTCCCTCTAGATGGACCGAAGACCTAGTTAAGGCGCCGTAAATCAGCTGGATATGAGACGCAGAAATCAATGTGGCGACACTTGGGGGAGGCCTATGTTCAGCAGTGAACGTCTTTTCGCAGAAAACAATAAAAGAAATAAATCGTGATGGTGATGAAAGATATAAACTATTTTACCAGTTCAAAATAGTAATGTAGTTAAAACAAGAAGAAAATTCCGAACCTCAAAGAAAAGTAAACAAAAAAACACAAGTCGAATGCTTTCCCCATTTCTTGCGAGAGACATTAATCATATTATTTTTTGTTTTCAATGCTAAGTAGAGTAATAAATATTGTTACATTTGGCATTTAAACTAGTACAAAGCTGCACTGCCGGCCTCAAGCTATAATGTCACTATCTGATAGTTGACCGAATTTAGTTTTTTGATGCCATCTTAATCAACAAAAAAATCTCTATCGATCTGATAAGCCGTATTTTTCTACTATCAATAGATACTATTGTTGATAAAGTCAGTGGTTTAAACTAGCAATGTTCCTATTTGAAAGAGCGCAATTATATATTTGTTTTTAAGACACCGGAATTTCGCAAATGATTCATAGTTAATAAATAGCAGCGATTTTATAATATCGTGGTTTTTTGTTTTAAAATCAAAACATGATTTTGTAAGATAGTGGCACAATAGACTTTGAACACGCAGTTCAATGTTCCCCGGTTTATTGAATGGTACAAAAAGTGCAGGAAACATAATACTGGTACCCTTTGTGTAGACTTCGAGTCTGTGATCTATGGCAGTTGCAAAGAGCTTTGTTTCAAATTCGCGAGGAGTTTATAAAATATTACTTTTTGAAAAAAGAATATGTATATTGTGAAATGGAAGCGGGTTTTCTTGCAGGAATGTAAATGGTGATGACAAATTAAAAGTAAAGATTTGTTTTTTAAGTTGTAATTGGCCTTGAAATTATGTTGTAAATCATTAAAGTTCTTTTTCACTTTCTTTTACTTCAAGTTCTTTTTCACTAAGTTTTAAGGATCATATGACCTAATTTAATTTAATTTACCAGACACATACAGACAGAACTTTTTTTTAATATAACGATCAAATGATTTAATGAATTATTGATATAACTTAATTTCACCTAATTTTATATGATTTAATGAACATTTTCTATAATGCACATTTGAAATAATATTCAATTAGTATAATAATAAATTGATCTGTTCCAAAACCAAATCGGGGCACTCTGATTTTACGTAGTCTTTCGGCTGCTACCCTTAGAGTATAAATAAAAACCGGATACGCGAAGGGACGGGAGCAAATTAAGGTTATATAAAAAATAACATTAGATCATATGAAATTAGGTTATTTGTTTTTATAGCTTAAGAAAATTATATCATTTGAACGTCATTTCAAGTGATATTATACTATCTGTTATTATGCCATATATTACCCACACGATTAAGATACAGCGCCTGTAAATAATTCTAGAAACAAGTAGTATGATGCCCAATGAGGATTTTCTTAATTCCTTCCCAAGTGCCATACCTACTGTACCTTCGTACAGAACAATAAAAAAATATTTACAGTGGTTTAGCCAGCCCGTTGCTTGTCAGTATTTGGATGTAGGTAGGTACCTAATTTAAAACTAATTAAGCACGTTTTTTGTAAGTCACCTGTGTCGTTTGTAATAATGAATAAGTAGAAGTTGATACATAATTAACAAGCTAGAAATGCTAATTAGAACTTCACGTGTAAGAAATCTTATTACGCGAAGAAGACACTTTTCGCAGAATTGCTCGTGCATAAATAATTCTTACTTGTACATACGCAGGCTTGACGGAATTATAAGAAAATTTTGTATTCATCAAATGCCTACATATTTCTTCTTAAGTACTGTGGCAGGTGTACATCTCCAGGATCGAACTTGACACATGATAAGCATTTAATTTAAACGTAACGTAGGAATAGGAAATTATTCCTAAAAAGAATCATGTACTCTTCTTTTTCATCATCGTCATCCTTTTAATCTTCCCACTGCTGGGGCACAGGCCCTTTCTCTGTGAGAGAGGGAAAGGGCCTTTATCCACTACGCGGGTAGGGAGGTACCAGTGCGGATTGGTGGATGTCAAATGTATTCGATTTTTTGTTTCTAGGACATGCCGGTTACCGCAAGATGTTTTCCTTCACCGTTTTTAGAGCAGTAGTGATGAAATAATTTACACAAAGTTAATCGCCTTCCTGGTTTCGGATCCACGAGCTACGACACGTAAGTCGGGGCAGTTACCACTGGACCCAAAATTTGGTAGTTTTATAGAAAGAAAAGAAAGAAAAATATTCATTTGTGACCCGCACAGGAGACAACATAAGCACAAATAATAAATAACCCCGTGCGAGACCAAAAAGGCTCCTATCTCAGCATGTGCAACGATATTTAAAAAAAAAAACTCTGCGCTGATATTCTGATGAGGCTACTTATGTACTTTCCTTATTATTCTATGACTTAAAAAAAGCCTTTTACTATTTACATTTTGATCTACGAAATGTAAATAGTAAAATTGTCTTTGAGATGGTGAAAATTTCATTGAAATACGCCCGGCTGTTTTGGTGCGATTGTCGTTTTTTTAGTCCGTGTTAGACACTACTTTACAAATTAATTACACTATGTTATACGAATAAAACTCAATTTTTTTATAGATCGATTAACCATTAACTTCTTAAACACTCAAAGAAATCGGATGCCCAGTTCTACAGTAGAAACTACTTATAACTAAGAAGAAAATCTTTGAAACAAGACATAATCTTCTTTTCATTTTCTTGTTTGATGAATAAAACGTCTAGAAAAACTTGTGTTCAGTAGAAATGTTTAAATTAAAAGAAAAAGCAATTCCATTTTGAATGTTAGGTTTAGTTAGGTATGTACTCTGTGGTTAGGTATATGTTTATTAATCCTCCATCGCGATCGGTCTTGAGCTTCACGCTTCACCTCGCTTCACGTCATTCCGATGCTCGCAACTTCTGCCAACACGGTGCGACGCCAGGTTTGACGGGGACGTCCACGCTTTCTTTTCCCTTGGGGATTCCAGTCCAGAGCTTGTTTGGGTATGTGGAACCAATAATGTAGTTATTGGTTATTAGGTTTGTCTTTCGCCTTATCAAAAAATATATACCAGCCTATAACTGTCCCACTGCAGGGCAAAGATCTCTTCTCACACAGAGAAGGCACGAGCATTAATAGGTTGGCGATTTCAAATTTATATTAATGTTATAGTTTCCGCTCCATGTTTTTCTTTTAGTCAGCTTTGTGCAAGAAGAGCTTAGAGTATTTTTATTTTTAACGATAGGCTCGCGTTTGACCTCTATTTCGCCTGATGGTAAAAGATGATGTGGTCGACGGTGAAGCATGCTTGCCTAGAAGTAACCTATTCACTCGTGACATAAATACTCCTAGGTTGTAGCTATCCGGAAACAAAGACTCCGGCAGGGAATTCCACAATTACACAAGTCACATTTCAAAGTCACTTGTCCGGATTTGTAACCACGATCTCAAGCGCGAGAGGCGAGGTCGTAGCCCCTGGGCCACCACGACACGAAACAAAAAAAACACCATCTACTTATTTATGTACCTACAATATTTAAACTGCTCTCTTCATAATAACAATCAACGTCCTCACAAAATTAAATGAACATAAAATTAAATATCGTAAAATGTATCGTAAAATGTACACACAATTATTATTTAATTTTACCTCAATTACTGCCAAATTAATTGGTCCACGCATTGTGTTAATACCAAATTTCAGCGGGACTAATGAAGGGTAATTCAACAAACAGGATAATTTACCCTCGCAGTACATAACTGAAGAGTAAACAGGGGTAAGCAGAGCTTTAGCGTACGCTCGTTCATTAGTACTCGATTGTTTAAATAAACAATGTTTGAATTCATATGAGTATCGTGTTGCTTGAGGAGTGTGGGTTTGGGAAAATTTGGATTATTCTAAATAGTTACAAGTTCAAGTATATTTTATTACAACACCCAAAACTGACAGAATTCAACGACCGTTATTAAAAAGGTTGAAAATTGAATCGCAATCTCATCTCAGTGACAATTAATGTTAACTTTTTCAATATGCATGGAAATTTGAGGTACTAAGTTTTAACAAGTTGAGACTGCAATTAGAATGCGATTATTCTTACAATACGGGAAGAGACTCGCAATTTGCACTGTGAACTCAGAAATAACATACGTTGGTATATTTTGCAAAATGTGCTCCTGATCTTATCCAACATTTTCAAGCTAATGACGTGTCCTTTCCTGAAAATCCTGGAACATTATTCACGCCATGCTGACAGGTAGAAATTCCTTTGTTCGTTTGCTAGTTGCAAGTTCGCATTTGTTTAAATCAAATCCATCAGTTGACCGTTTCCATGTTGCAAAAAAATTAGGATAAGCTTTTCTTTACAATCACAATAAACATAAACATAAAAAAAACAGCTTAACGAGTCATTTTACCTCATAACAGATTTCACAACATGCCTACAACATATAGCTAAACCGATGTGAAGCGTACCGCGTATTATTGTTGCTTCAATTTGTAAATATGGCGCATGGTAATGAGATCGTTATCGGAATATACATACATTCCTGACAATATCGCTATTGTCTCTGCTTAAAATGTCGCAAGTGAAAAATGTAAACGTTACAAGAAACTTAAGAAGATGTTTTTCTCAATAAGGGTCAAACCTGTATGTTAAAAGTGCAGAAACTAGAGAATGCCACCAGTAACGCTAATTACACACTCCTTTTGATTAGTTCATCACCAATAATGTCTGCGTTTTTGTGTTGAAGTACGCTGATGTGACAACGGGCTGGCCATATAAATCACGGATATGTAAGAATGGAGTCTTTGGAACCGTAAAACAGTAGTGTGAGAGCTGAGGACACTCTTCAAGATGCAATGAGTGTCAATGTTCGCAAGGTCGTTGAAAGTAGCCGATATTTGATTACAATTATGTGTCATTGGAGATGTCTATTATGTCCTTACTTGACGGTTCTATGACAATAAAGATGGTGTTCAAAAAATCCTTTATAATCTACGGAATATAAAAAGAACAAAACTCTCGTTTTTTGTAAATGCGAAGCTGAAATGATGATGTTGATGATAAAGCTACTATGAGTACCTTACCGTGACGTTCAGAGCCAGCGGAAAAGTTTATCGCAACTATTGCAGTATTAATAAAATCGGAATCTATAAATTTTTCTGAAAGTTGTAAATTTCATCCTTTATACCAGTAATTATGTGGCTCGTCGTCTTTATGCATTTTCCTGCAAGCAGGAGTTTTGCCAAGAAATAAACACAATAATAATATTCTGTAATGGCGATGACGTTTTGCCATGCCAAAGTGCTCATAGTATTATTGTTATTTTTTTGTTTAGATAAGACAATATTTAGACTCAAATAAAAGCAGCAGCAAGTATTAAGAACTAAAACTAGGAAACATTATAATCATTCTCTGGCCTTTTCTTCGGCCAGAGTATCAGCATTGCCATCCAACGTGGCAATGCTGCCAGTATTCTGGGCACGTTGCCCACTGACATCGATATGGACGAATTGTTCGATGCACAATGAGCCCTTTTTCCTCCCCCTTTCGTATTTGTATATAGGCTTGTTTTTTTTTAGAATATTCTATTGTATATAATGTTAATATATTTATAGATCAATTAAAATACTTATTTGAAGAAACATAATGTATCTGGATCTACGAAATGTAATGACAAAGCAAAACGTAACCCAGTTTCCAGTTTCTTCACGTCACTTCAATTAAACGCAAGTTATGTGGTTGACTGTTGCAAATTCAATCACAGCAGCTTACGCGCGTCTGACAATTTGACACACAAATTTTACGAACACTTTCGTTTCAGAAACAGGGTTCAAAATAAATGTTTTGAACATTGACTTTAGTATCAATCAATCAATATTCTGGTTAAGCTGTGTGATATGTTATGATCAATGTGTGTAGTGTACTTAGTGAGCCAATCCATTCTTCATACATATAAAGATACGAAAAATAACATTTGCAAAAGCAAATAAATTAATACATGCATTACTCTTACTCTTCAAAATCTTGACGCAACAGAAGGCCCGACCCCACAGATAATATAATACTAGCATACAGATGCCTCATCCCATACAAAAAAACCGTGCCGACGTAACTAGCGTTTTTCATCTGCTTATTCTTGTTATTTTTGTGAGTACATCAATCGCGTTCGATTCCATTTCACGGCAATAGATGGTGCTAGCAGCGCCTTGCAAGTAAAAGGGTTTACTAGGTTCGTGAATATTTTTTTCTTTAAATACAGTGAAGGTTCGTTTTATAGTATTTTTTTGCACGTTGTTACAGTTTTTTTTTGCACCAAAATGTGTAAGAATGCAAATTTTAACAATCGAGTTGAATACCTCAGAAATTTAAAAATGCGCCATCTATGGCATCAATTTTAAATGATCCGTTCAAATAATCTTTGAAATGTGAATTAAGAGCCCAATATGCCATAATTTTGTACTAAGGAGAGTTGATTAAACAAGAACATACAATGTTTAAGTTCAATTCCAGTTAATGTTAATTTAACACACATTCTATTGAATTGTGTGTACATGTCGCGCCATCTAGTGAGATTTATTTGAACAAAATTTTCTCTGTTAACAATGAGACCCCGTGCCCGACCCTAAACAAATTGGGAACAAGAAGAAGGAGGAAGTTAGGACCGGAATAAGAAGAAGAAAATACTCTTACTCCAAATAAAACGGAATCCTTTTCTCACGACTTTACATCTCCTAATAACTAGAAACACCATTTTTATCACTAAAACCTAACTTTAAAAGGTGTAATAAATAAATCTTGCCATCCATGGCAGCGAGCCAAATCTCGCGCGACGATTATGACATATTTTACAGCGTTATTGTAATTGCCCCCTCGACTGTCGCCTGCACGACACGAATAGGAATTTCTTTAGGTGTCTGAATTCCGTATGTTACTGCTACATTGCAGGCGTTGTGGCACTTTTGATTTATGATGCATAATGTGGAATGTCACACTTAGGCTGTTTTAACAATGTTTTATTTAACTGTAATTAAATCGATGGTGAACACAGACAAAGAGAATCATTGTATAATGTTTTAATACAAAGAGAATCACGAAAAATTATGTCATAACTGAATCTGTCTCTAGGTGGGGCGACGACCTGGTCTAGACTGCGGGAAGCTGGTGGTTGCGAGACTCACACAACCAATCGGTATGGCGATGTTTGGGTAAGGTCAATGACCAGCAGTGGACGTCTTTTGACTGAAATGATGGTGATGATGATGTCACAACTGTGTCCGGATTCGCATAGGACTTACCTGTAACTATGAAATAAAACAAGCACCTAGTTATTCCTTGTCAGTTATTAAACATGTGTGTTCTAAATGTTAAGCTCATAAACCAAGTCGCCAAAAATCTTTTATCACAAGTTCAGACACTAATTTCAGCTCCAAATAATCTTGTAAACAATGTAAATGATACTAAAGCTCTTTAAACTGTAATAAATAGATTTTATTACCATTTACATTGTATTTCAAGATATAGTTAACATAACGAGACAGTATTTAAAAGTAATTGCATTCTTCAAGCAAACAACTTTGGAATTCTTAGTTTTCTATTCACTTTTAAATGCTACCTTTTGTAAGTATTTGTGTACGTATTTAGTCTTAAGCACCAAGTAACTAACTGTTATTTTGTTAAGCTTGCTTCAAACTTAGCAATTTCACTGCAGATAATATCTTATGTATTATTCCTCTTCTTTCGAGCGAGTCGATCGAACAAATAGTTAAATAGTCACTTAAGACGACGACAGTCGCCAAAGACCTTGAGGGAAGAAATCGCGCACTCGTTTCACAACCGCGCGTCCCAAAATTTAGTGTACTTTCCTTATTATTATATGACTTAAAAAAAAACCTTAGATCAAAATGTAGATAATTAAATTGCCTTTGAGATGGTGACAATTTCATTAAAATACACCCGGCGGATTTGGTGCGATTTTCGTGTTTGTCCGTGTTAGACACTAATTTACAAATGAATTACACTATGCTAAACGGCAGAAGAAGCAAAGTTACCAACATAGCCCGAAGAATTGATGATGATGATGATAAACGCTAAACGGAATAAAACTCAAAGTTTTCTTATATGAAATTATTAAGAAAATGGTTTAATGTACCATATATATTTTTCAAAAAATTACGACTAGCTGTTTAGACGTGATTCTCAATATAAAATTAGCTACTGAGGGCTATCTGCGCCTTAACTACTCAGATTTTGCCCGAGCAATGCCTATAAAAATAGCTTGTAAACAAGAAAGACACTTTTAAGGTGTCTAAGTTAGTAAACTTCTATCTTATTTCTTACCTATGGTCTTCAGAATAAAGTCGATGATGGCGTGCGCTCTGCAGAACAACGAGGCAGATTTCTGTCTCACGATGGCGTGGAAACCAATGACGTGTTCCTGAGTGTCTGGTAGTCTAGTATGTAGATTCACTGCAGACCTGTATGGGTACCTGGACAGAGCTGTCATTTGCCACGTTCAGATCCTGCCTGGCATGATGAGCAAGACAGGAGGGCAAATCTTGCGAACAGGTGGCAGAGTTTTGGTATGGATCTATGGTAATTTATTTGTTCAGGTAGCTATTATTAAAATGAATATACAGCAAATACATACACACCTTTCCATAAAAAATACAGTGTCCTGGTTTTAAATCACTCAATCCCACTCATGTTCGGCAACAAAAACATTAGTTTGATATAATAAGCAAATAAACCAAATGATATATTTATTTTGTTATAAACTCTGTTATTCGATTCAATGTCCAATGGTATCGAAAAACATATTGTCTGGCTGTCAACAAAACTTGAGTTCGATAAAAGACAAAAGATATTTATTTCAACTGGGCCACCAAGCGGCACTTTTGAATGTCACAATTTAAATTTAAATGGAATACAAGTTGATTCTACCGTGCATTCGGAAAGTAGCTAGTTATGGAGAAGAATGCACAAGAAACTCCATACTTACTCTTTAAAAAAAAAAAATATTCTACCGTGCATTCGGAAAGTAGCTTGTTATGGAGAAGAATGCACAAGAAACTCCATATGATGATGTGTGAAGCGAAAGTTATTGGCTTTTTAAATGAGCACAACATTAATTATTGTGGGCTCGTAAGAATTTTTTATATGTCTATACTTAGTACAGTTTTTTTGGCAGCTGCAGACCACTGCATATATTATAATCAGCCTATAATGTTTTCACTGCTTGGACACAAGAACAAATTGAGGGCCCAGTGCGGGTTGGTGGATGTCACATGTCTTCAAGTTTTCCATTCAACGCCATGCTGATTTTCTCACGGTGTTCTCCTTCTCTTTTTTGACAGTCTTTGCCTGCATATTTTGAGGCAGTGTTATTTTTTAAGCAATGTTCTGGCATCTTCATAATTATTCAATTTTATATCCTAATTATTACATATTATTCTTTATTTATCATAAAATGGGAGTCAGTGATGGCGTGGGGGATTGGACGGTATGGAAGAAGAAAACGTGTTGCGCCGACTCCAAGTAAGGTAAGGAAGGAAAGGAGGGTAAGGGAAGATGATGATGATATCATAATTATTACATGTTCTATATGTGGCAATTCTAAATCACAGACAAAACAGTCCTATAATATTTAACTATCAAGTGCAGTAAGTGTGAAGTGGGACCACGATCGAACTCCTCACGGCTGACCATGATTATGAATGTCTAAATCTAGCCCATAGATGTTTGCATCTTTGTGAAAAATTACATCCAACTTGCCAGTTTTTGTAAAAATAACGATTTTCGATGCCATTTGGGTCTCTTTTTTATGTTCATACCTTACTCGTTAAAAGTTCTTCAGTGTTTTACCTGACTTTCAAAAAAGGGGGAATATTTATATAACTGTAAACCAAGTATGTTATTTTTTGTGTAGTGTTTATTTTTTGTATAAAGTTCGTCACTTGTACCAAACATTTTAATCACAGGGCAAAATGTAAATATTTTATTTCTCACAAATAACTAAATTAAATCACAATGAAATTCTTACATTTGATTGTTTCTTTGTCTCCGTAATCTGGTATTTCATTAAAATGTCACTCCTATACTCTATTTAGAGAAAACACGAGACACTTGGCGTGGGTGTTAGGTTTAGAGCTTTTAAGGGCTTTACTAGCTTGCCTACATAATTAAATGTGGCTTTGCCCTTGTATATTCTTCTGGGAAAAGTAATTTTGACATACGTAGGTTTTAACGCTCATGCCTACTTGAATAACCATTTTGTATATATTTAGAAAACCTAGGCATTTTTATTTAAAACTTGAATTTTCGCGCGGCTTCGCTGTCTTGGTCTATCTTAGAAGTGAATATAGCCACTGTCAATCTTCGGCTTATAATCGGCAAAATTCGTCAGCATCACTATCTTGCCCTTATATCAATTTATCTATGGTCGTCGGCGCAACATGTTTTGTTTTTCAGTACTCATTTATTAGTCAGCATTTTCGCATTCACGTGTTTTCTAGACATATCTGAGTGGGTTTCTGAATCAGGTATTTGTAGTTAAAGTTAAACCTTACTTTTACACCAAATTTTGGAATATTTTCAAGCTAAAGCAGAGTTTGACAAATCATCATCATCATCAGCCTTTAGAATGTGCCCACTGCTGAGGCACAGGCCTCCTCGCTGCGAATGGGCTGTAATCCACCACGCGGGCCCAATGCAGGTTGGTGGATGTCACATGTATTCGAATTTAGATTTTGACAAATACTCAACTTTAAAAACAGTATTGGTAGAAATGTCACGTTTGAAATTATACATTGCTAGAACGCACCTTTTACCATAATTTCTCAATATTTTGCATAGCTCTCTAGCAGAGACAATAGACCTACCACGAAGCATAGGTAGTTAAATCCGAACCAAGCATCACATAGTCAATTATGGACCAATTGCCCAATCAATTGGCACATTCAATGACTAACCACGATAATTTCAGTGGTAATTAGTCTCGGCCACTTAATTAAACATCAGATACTACCTACCGACTATTTAACTGTGTCTGAATGAATAAAGAAATAATGCCGATTCAGATAAGGATTAAAAATTAAGTCAGTGAAAGAAATGATATTGTGCTGAAAAGGTACCAAACACTTGGTGAAGAAATGGGTAATCACAGAACAGTTATATTTCTTTATGTTTGTTTATTGGCAACATACTTTTTGTTTTACACACTGACATAGACATTTTTTTTGTAGTTGATAATCATCCAATATGTTCTTCTACTCTGGGTGAAGCGGGAGAATGTTTCAGACTTTTACTGACTAAAACCCCCCCATGTTCCTAGTCAGGGCCGCGGTAATTATTTTTCAAATTTATCCGCGAACACCAACAAAGACCTGGAAAGCATGTTATGCTGTCGGTCCCAGCTGTCATATGTGTCTTCAACAGTGATTACGGATAGGCAGTCAATCAATCTCAAAATGTATGTTTGCGAGATTATAAACTGTTCACAAGTGAAGTTCTGATAGTAGTCTGTAAGGCTGACAAGCAGTCTTGCTAAGGGGTTATCAAGTAACCCATTAACTGGGTGTCGCTCGATTAACTGGTTCAAGGTTTCTCCCATCATAATATCACAGAAAAAAAGTACCGACTACAATAAAATCACTGCAACATACAAATGAGCGGCTGCTACAACTGCTACTCAAACATAATGTCGGCGTAACAAACGCCTCTGTTGTTCGCAAACCGCGAACTTTGCTCTACTCATACATTTACTCGTCTCTACTGCAGTACCTATTGTTTTACCACAGCGCCCGGAACGCCGTGCTGGCAGCGACAAGAGGCAAGTACCAGCCAGGCCTTTTCTCAACTATATTGGAGCCGGTTCTCAGTCTAATCGGATACAGCTGAGTACCAGTAATTAACATGAAGTGACTGCTTCTCCCGTGAGTGTCCACGTGTCGGCCCCGTAAGTCATAACAGGTAGGACGCACTAGTGGCAGCTAGCGGCTGTTCTATCAACTTAAAGTCGCTCAGCGAGCTATGGAAAGGTCTATGCTAGGAGTCTCTCTGAAGGATCGAATCCAGAACGAGGTGATCCGGCAGAGAACCAAAGTTGTCGACATAGCTCAGAGAGTAAGTAAGCTGAAGTGGCTATGGGCCGGCCATAGTAGCCGTATAACCGATGACCGTTTGGGTAGACGTGTTCTTGAGTAGAAACCGCGAACTGGCAAACGTGAGGTAGAACGCCCTAGGCTAGGTGGAGCGACGATCTTCGCAGGTTGGCTGGTAGCAGCTGGATGTGAGTTGCCGAAGATTGAAGCAAATGGCGTGCCATGGAAAGTTGCTGAAGTCATTTTGATTGCGAAGCCTGGGAAACCACCCCATGAAGCATCATCTTATAGACCCATTTCCCTGCTGCCAGTATTATCGAAACTGTTTGAAAAGCTCTTATTAAAACGGCTAAAACCAATTATAGAAGAAAAAGGCCTTTTTCCGGACCATCAATTTGGCTTCAGGGAAAAACATTCTACCATAGACCAGGTACACAGAATAACAAACATCATCGAAAAAACGCTCGAAAACAAGGAAGTCTGCGCCACCGTATTTCTAGATGTCGCACAAGCTTTCGACAAAGTTTGGCATGAGGGTCTGATATACAAACTCAGACGCATGCTCCCCGAATTTTCAGATATTCTAGAGTCATATATAAGCAACAGAATGTTTAGGATAAGACAAGAGGACGCATATTCTGAGCTAAAAACTATTCAGGCCGGAGTACCACAAGGAAGTGTTTTAGGCCCAATCCTGTACTTGGTATACACATGTGATATCCCAGAGCTGGAAAACAACACCATAGCGACCTTTGCTGATGACACTGCTATTATGGCTATTGGTTCAAACCACAAAGAAGCAGTAGAAAAGGTTCAACTAGCTGTGAACTTAGTTTACGACTGGACACAAAAGTGGAAGATCAAACTGAATGAGTCAAAATCGATTCACATTGACTTCACTAATAAACACTGCGATTATCACCCAGTCTATATAAATGGCATGCAAGTGCCTTATGCAAATACACCAAATACCTTGGCATACAGCCAAATACCTTGGCATAACTCTTGACGCCAAGTTGCGTTGGAAATCTCACGTCAAAAAGAAAAGACAGGAACTCGATATACGGTACAAAAATATGTATTGGTTACTCGGAAGGAAATCCTGTCTATCAATACACAATAAAATTATAATATACAAGCATATTCTTATGCCAATTTGGACGTATGGTATCCAACTATGGGGCTGTACTAAACAAAGTAATGTAAAAATTATACAACAATTTCAAAATAAAGTACTCAGAGATGCTGTTAATGCACCATGGTACATCAGAAATGACGACCTTCACCGCGACCTTAAAATGAAACTCGTCACCACCGTTATTCAAAACTTTGCTGAAACCCACGAACACAGACTTCATCGGCATGTGAATGTGGAAGCAATCCAGCTGCTAGATAACACGGACATAGTGCGTAGGCTAAAGAGAACTAAACCATTTGAGTTAGTGTAGTGTATAATAAGTGAAAAAATAATAGCAAAGAATACTGTGCTATACATGTAACATGTGAACTAAGTGTTTTTAACGTATCAGACTCTAAGAAAGTGCTACCGAACTGTATAAAAGTGCATATTGACACTATTCTTAGTATTCTTACATTTTACATTATAATAATAAGTTAGAGTTAAATTGCTTATTAGTCTATTAAGGCTAGATTGTAATTTGTTATTAAGAACATTAGTTTTTATTAATATAGAAAAAAAAAAAAAAAAAAAAAATGGCGTGCAATTGGAGCGGACTATGTCCAGCAGTGGACTGCTATAGGCTGAAGATGATGACTGCTTCTGTGACATCTACAATCTAGAGACTAAGTAACATAATACCGCTTGGCAAGACTGGTATCTCATTTGTTAGCTTCCGACTACCCGTAACGACTGTCAAATACTCATAAATGATAGTTAGGGGCCACGGAACAGAAAAAACAGTTAGGGGCCATCAGCTTAAAGTGTGTTCCTGTTTTCCGAAGCACTAAGAATTCATGTCATATAATAGATTATCAAACACAGCTTAACTTGTTTCCCGAAGCGAAGAGGTTTTTGATCAAACAGCCATATATCGACCAGAGCAAGTGTTACTTAACCTTAAAGAACAACCTGTGCGGCTGGCAATACTTAGCCACGAGCTCATCCAGACGTTCTTTCGAGTGACTAGAGACGCCATTGCTACTTATATTCGTGACCGTAATTGCAAGCACAAGTGTCAAATCCACAGAATTATCTTGTGCCGTCAACTTCTTTGGCAGCAAAGAACGGCAGCACAAGGAGTATTACCGTGAAATGGTTTGTATGGAACATTTTGAAAAAACTGTCTCAACTAGAACCCGCTGAGATGTCACCATGCTCTGCGAGTTACACTGTTTACCTATCAGTGCACCTAACTGTAATGAACTACATTATTGTGAAAGTTTTCAGAAGTAAGAACTGTACCACTTTTTTTTTTTTTAGAAGTCTGAACTTTTGTTTTCTGTTCGAAATATGTAGTTAAAAGAGTAGTTGTTTAGTTATACATAGTTTATAGCACGGAATCTAATAATAATCATCATCATCACTCCAGCCTGCCGAATTATTGCCACATCGACCGGTCCTGTGCCATAATAATCATAGCTGCGCAATCGGGCTGTGCAGTTTTGGCTGTAATTGCAACATAGTGGCTGTCATAGATGACACTTACTGGCACACTTGGTATTTATGGAAAGTTTTGACCATGCAACATTTGTACAACGGCCCCTGAGCCGTCTAATTGCTCTGTGGGTTACACTGTTGACCTTTCTGTGCCGATTAGCTATCGGTACAGTAGAAAATGTAGTTGCAAACTGTTATGAGTTTATTGTTTAACCTTTTCAGAAGTAAGAACTTTTATTTTTGGTTGGAATATTTCATGGGCCGTAATTTCTATGAACAACGATGACATTCAGTGACACGCTTGTTTCGTATGGAATGTTGTGACAATGCCGTCTCTAGTAGAAGCGGCCGAAGCCTCATCACGTTCTGTGGGTAACACTGTTTACCATTCAGTGCATCTAACTGTAATTAAACTACATTACTGTGAATGTTTTCAGAAGGAAAAAAAAATTGATCGAAATAATTTCATGAGTAGTGGCTTAGTTATAGTTTCTCTCACAGGTGAAGGTACCTAATATTCGCGTAATTGCGCTTGGCACTTTCAAGTTGTCGGACTCGTAGGTATAGTCAGAATTGTCAGGAGCCGTCAGTATGTGTATAAAATATAAAGTTTTGTCAATGCCGTTTATAGCAGTGCCCGCTGTGTCATCTCGGTGCTCTGTGGATTACACTGTTGACCTTTCACTGCAGTGTGGAAGGCTTTATTATGAAGTTCCGACTAGCTATACAGTGGAAAATGTAGTTGTAAACTGTAATGAGTTTGTTGTATAACTTTTTCTGAAGTAAGAACCTGTTGAACATGGGTTCACTTTATTTAAATTCGTGTTACTTTCACCCACTGAATTGATTGTAAATAAGAAGTTATTATCTGCTCTATAGAAGGTTGACAAAGAAACACTGCTAAAAGAATCCCTTTCAAGAACCTCAATCTAATTGAAACCAGCAGCAGGTAAGCCTTACATGTATCCTTGATATCAAGACTACTAGAAATAATAGTGTGGTTGGGTATGCTATAGCTTCGTGAAATGAAGACTGCACTTCTGGCTGTGACTGTACAGTAAGGCATATTGTAATTTACAACTCTTTTCTTCTTCTTCTTAGCGCGCTGATGGTAATCTGAATGGAGATAGCCCAGAAGTCGGCCTTCCATTACTAGTTACGTGACGGCAGGGCACGCTGGACATGAATTTGAAGACTGCCTAAAAATCCTTATATTTCAAGATTTTATCCAGATCCGCCGCAAAATAAATAAATTACAATATCATTAAACAGTCATTAAAATAATTACCACAGGTACGTAAAATAGGGAAAGTGAGCTTATAATTAATTCAAGCCATGTTTCGTCACCGGTAGGAAGTGGTTAAAATTACAGCGATGAGCTGAGAGTAGCGGGCGAGCGTTTAGTTAAAAATGTGTGATACAACGGATGTGAAGAAAAGCAATGTTTAATGTTTTGCATTAAAAGTTTACCACTCTTGTGTAACCTAAAAATTTGGCAGGAGACCGAAAACGTTTTTACGTCTTCCTAAAAATGAACGTCCTTAAGAATTTCGTTAATAAGACGAATTCATGGCAAGTTGAAGGCACAGCGTTTTGCGTCTTTGAAACTAATCTAGTACTTTGAGAATTATCAGGAAGTTTCCAGCGTTCTAGCAACTTTGCAGAACTTGAAGCACAGGCGAATTTAGCGCGTCTCCCAGACCCCATATACCAATCCAATTTGAAAAACCTCTACTCAAAACAGTCGCCGTGAAATCGGTCAGAAACCTCGATTTATTTCATTAAATTACAGTGTAACTGTCAATTTGACGATTCGAGGAGGAGTTAAATATGAGTACATTACTTGGAATATGGGTTTAAGTATACAGTGTGGCGCCGCCCGTCCTCTGCTTCCCGCCCCGCACACCGCTACTATACAGACCACAGCCGTAGGGTCGTAACTAATGACGTGGTAAGGACACACCCAGATTCAAACCGCGGGGAAGTTTTAGGCCTCACTTAATGAGGTCCGAAGAGAGGTAATGTGGATGTGTCGCTTTGTACCCAAATCCAATGTTGGAGAGGAAATAGAAATGAAAGGTAAACTGTAAGCTTTGCGGTTTTGGTTCGTTGTTTTACTATGTGTACAAGACTAATGAACCGGGTTTTGTTTTTCTTAGATGTGTTTTGGGTCTATTGTTTTACATTTTCGTTAGGGGTTGAGTAGTTGTTAAATGTAATGGTTAATTTATGCCAGATGAAATAAGAAGTAACCACTAAATTCAAGTATTTGTTTACAATTTTTTTTTTCAAAAATTTAAATGTTAATAAATAAAAATAAATAAAATTCGTTTATTTCAGGTCCTTGACCCATATAAGTAACACAAAAATACAAATACACTATAGTCAATTCATGCAATGCTTTTTCATAAATTATTTAAAAAAAATACCGGTTAATTGCGAGTTGGACTCGCGCACGAAAGGTTCCGTACCCAGGGTGGCGTCAACAATGTATGTATGGGGACACCCTTTAATTTTGATATTTTTATTTTTTTGAAATTTTCCCTTTACTTGTGCTGTAATACCTGACCTTACTTTTTGCCGAATTTCGGGATTCTAGGTCAACGGGAACTACCATATAGGTTTTAGACCCAAAACCTATAGGGTACTTCCGGTTAAGCTAGAAATGTCAATTTAGGTCAAAAGCAAGGTCTTACAGCACGAATAAAGAGACAATTCCGAAAAATAAAACCATTACAAAATTAAGGTAAATTTTGGTACTTACAAGTTTACGAGAAGGCCTCCCACCAGGTGGACCGATGACCTCGTGAAGGTTGCGGGGATCCGCTGGTTGCGAGACGCACGGGACCGATCAATGTGGCGACGCTTGGGGGAGGCCTATGTCCAGCAGTGGACGTCTTTCGGCTGATATGATGATGATGATGACTCAAAAGTCTAAGCTCTTGAAACAGAACATCACGCTGTATGGTTAAACAAAGATAAAGCTATAATGCCTACACCCACATTTCGCAACTTGTAAGCTCTTGTGACTGCCAGACCTACAAGTAAATTTTATGAATACATTTACAAATGGCACGAATACTTAGCTTTTCAAAAGAGAAAACAAGGTCGTTCATCGCGTATCTGTAATAGAAACTAGAGTAGCAACATTTTACGATGATTGATGACTGAAACATTTTGTCTTTAAAACGAGTAAATACCAAATATAATAAGACTATGTTCATAATAATCACCTTGCCCATACGCTAATTTATTTGGAGTTGATGCAACATTTTTCGTCTTCGTCCATTCCATATAAATCTCTATTTGGTTTTGATTGTGTGAACACTATTCTATGTTTCCATAGATCTTCATCTATTTTTATCATTCACATTTAAGCTTAAAATGTTCCACATTTATTATTTTCCTTCGTTTATGTCATCACCATTGACTAAATAAATAAACAAAGAAAAATCATTGAAAATTAGCACAGGGATGGTAACTTAAAAAAAATACTCAGTATATTTTACGAGTAATCTCAGACACCTACAACAGAGAGCAGCTTGTAATTTCAGACTACAAAAGGAAAACTCAGGCTTAAAATATTTAATTAAAAATATTCGTACCTTCCTTCTTTTACTTTTTCTTTACAAAAAAGAAGGTTGAGGTAAGTGCGAGCTTTAGTTATTCTGAGAGCTGTTTAAATTAAATTATCTTTGTGTAAACTTTGTTTTGATTTGAATTAAATTAATTAAGAAGTGGTGAAGAAATGAACGGACACATTCAAATTCTTTCTAACTTGTATTGATGACTTTAAATTTATCATTGGGTATAAACAGGTGAGTTTTTCAAGAGGGCGTGGATGGCCAAATCCGAAACTATGAGTAATACCGAAAAACACTCAAAAGGAGTCACGAGGCCGATTTTGATGAAAACTAAAACTCATCATTTGCATCATTGGCTTTTTGAAAAATTAATATTCCTTAACACCTTAACTGCCAGATGCCTGACAAACAATACATTTTCTATTGTGTCTCGTTCTCTGGCAGCCAAACTGTTAACCCGATTTTTCAATGAAAAATTAGATGTTAAGTATTATGTCGAACTCTACTTTTGTTTAAGAACCTGTCAAATTTTAAGAATTAAAGAAAGGTTTAACGTACTCCAAATTCAGTATTTACCCTAACCCGGTCACTAGTGTCCAAGAAGTGTTTTTTTTAAATATGATGAATTATTCACTGTGACAGAAGTTGTAAAAAATGTTTTAGATGATAAAATTCGGTTTTAAAATTTGTTTTTTTCCTTAGGAACTTGCCCATCGCTACCGCTTCTAACATAAAAAAGTATTCTACATACTTCTGTTGGGTACACATTCAACCTCATGAAAAACTACCTCTTACAGGTCAAAACCCTCGTCACGCAGTCAATAGACACTGCCGGAACTTATTTGATTTGCAAATATATTAGTAAAACTAGTAGGGTACAATAAATGGTGTGATAGTACGTGATAAAACTTTATGCACAAGTACAAAGGCGGACTTAATGCCTTAGGCATTTTCTACCAGTCGACCTTAGGGTGGTGCAGAGATAAAAAATAAGGCAGGTGCAACTAAATAAACGGAAAAATTTTGAAAAACATATATAACAAGAATATATACAAATATATACTTATATACATACATACATAAACAATGTAATAGAGAACCCGAAACCAACAAATCAATTCAGTGATGATTCTGCAAACTTCTTCCGAATGTGCTCACGTGCCTTAAATTTGAAAGAGAACCGACTGGATATAACTAACTATATAACTTATAACTGTCAGGATGGAAGAACTATGTCAAGGTTAGCTTCCAGTTTAAACCAGATTAAGCTGAATACCAGTATTTTACATGGAGTGACTATCTGACCTCCATAACCCATTAACTGAGAAACACGATAGGTACCCTTTTTCAGCCTCCTCAGGGAAGTGCTCTAACAGGCGTTGCACAGAGGAAGTTCCAGGGTGTCTTTTGCGAGGTCCCGGGCATTCACGGGTTTCTACGAGCTGATGGTGATCACCAGAATGGTTTTAATGAGGTAAAAATGGCCACTCTCTCTGGTCTTTTCCCCAAAACTCCAGGCGCCTTTTAAATGCTGCCCCCCGTTGGCAAGACTGGTGTAAAATTGTATGGCATCTGATTACCGTAATAGTACTACTGTCAAACATTTTCAAATAACAGCTAGAACACGGAGGTGTCTCGTTATTTAATGGATGGTTACCCATCCACAAACCGACCTTGGCAAGCGTTCCCAAAAAGGCGGAGCTTCTATGTTCGTCAGTATGTAGTTTTATTTATGTACGTATATGTTCACCGATTTCTCCGTCAATTATGAACCTATTTTTAAAAAATATTTTTGTGATTGAAAGGGTATCCTCCCGAGATAGTCCCATTGTCACGAAGTCAGAATCTGATGAAGGGATCCCATGGAAACCAAGGGAATTCTTCAAATATAGCGATACATTACATAAAGCGATACTGGTAATTTCATCAACAATGCAATCATTTGCACTCAGAATGTATTATTTGACGTGGAACTGATGAAGAAGACCACAGATGGCCACTGGAACTCCATAATGTTAAGTATGTCAAGGGTTTAAGATATCTCGAATATTTAACAGAGTATGATGAAATAAATACTTATAAATAAACTAACTATTGCCTGCTGCCCGCGACAATGTCCGCGTCAAACACGTAAATTTTTTATTAAATTTTTCGCCATCGACTTCAGAAAAGAAATTTTTTTTCGCTTTTTACTGTTTTGGTTTGAACGTCGGTTTAATTTTTATGTTTTTTTTTTTTTTAAACAGTATTTTCGTTTGTAGATATTATATTAACTTTTTGAAAATATCACTCAATCTACGCGCACATGCTACAGAGATATTACAGTATTTTCGTTTGTAATATCTCTGTAGCATGTGCGCGTAGATTGAGTGATATTTTCAAACAGTTAATTCAATATCTACAAACAACAGATGGATTGTTTGTTTTTGAATAATTTTTGAATTTGAATTCATATCAGAAGGCGCATCACATTCCATAATAGCTAAAAACAAAGAAAGCGGCAAGTAAATTATTTGAAAAACAAACAAGTTAGTCAAAATATCAAAAGTTAATATAACCTCAAAAACTTA
Source organism: Orthosia gothica (assembly GCA_949775005.1). Classification (NCBI taxonomy): domain Eukaryota; kingdom Metazoa; phylum Arthropoda; class Insecta; order Lepidoptera; family Noctuidae; genus Orthosia; species Orthosia gothica. The sequence continues at coordinate 11,378,424 of OX459062.1, read as the reverse complement.
CCATCGTTATCTTCACAGTTGTTATTATCTGATACGCCTAAAGCATTAAATATTCGGTCGATTCTCTTCATATTTTATGTACTATAAAAACAAGACTCGCAGTAACAGTGCACTTAACAAGAGAAGTTGAAAAGAGAAGTTTAATCAATCGTGCTCAAACGCATGCAACTGTATTGTAGCAAAATATGCAGTGTTGCCTACCGCTATCAAAATTTCCTACCAAGTTTTTTTTGGTAGAAAAATATGAATAAATTTTCCCAATATCTATAATATTTATTCGTTATGATAAAATATAGGTAAAGGTATTAATGACTGCGATGTGTATGGATCTCTTTCGTTGCATTCATCAATACAGAAACACAGAAATGTGTTTAGCGAAAAATATCCAAGCGCACTGAATCGTTTTTGTGATTTAATCAGTGCATTTTCTAAGTAAGAATTTATCTTATGCATAAATTTGAAGTAAATATTATAATCTAAAAGGATCCACATGCTTTGGATTTTTTTTTAACATTTTAGTTTTTTGTCAGTTTCTTAGACTGACCGTTTTACAATATGATCCAAGAAGAATGGATCGTTTTTATGAAACTAAAATAGGGGTTCGCCATACTGTGGCTTGGTAACCAGTGTCATTTTAATGTCAAAATATTCGTATTTTACTTGGATTGTTTTTGCTAATCGAAAATATAGACCTTGACGAGCAGTTTGATATACTTAAGTCATTTTCGGTCATGTTGTGGGTTGGATCCTTTTTGCTTATCTACGTCCAATTAAAACCTTTCACACTTTAAATGTTAAAAAGACTGCAGATCTGTGGGGTCATTCTGTAGAAGTTGCTAAGTCTATTATTGATGTTGTCGCACCTAGTTTAGCTATTATCTTTAATAATTGTATCGACTGTGGGGAGTTTCCTGACCTAATGAAGAATAGTAAAATAATACCTTTGTTTAAATCAGGTAGTACATCAGACCCAACAAATTATAGACCTATTTCAGTACTACCTACTTTTAGTAAGATATTTGAGAAATTAATTTTAGAGCAATTGCAAAGATTTTTTAATAAGCATAAATTATTACATAGCAAACAGTTCGGTTTTACAAGGGGTCGTTCAACTACTGATGCCGGTGTTGAGCTTTTAGGACATATTTATAATGCATGGGAAGATAAGTGCGAAGCCCTGGGAATCTTTTGTGATTTGTCCAAGGCATTTGATTGTGTTCTTCATGAAACGCTAATCAGGAAACTCCGCCACTACGGGATCCGGAACAGCGCTCTGGATCTTCTTACTTCTTACTTGAGTAATAGGATTCAGACTGTTGACGTTAATGGAAAAAGATCACCCGGATCTATAGTAAAAATGGGAGTCCCGCAGGGCTCGATTCTTGGTCCTTTCTTGTTTCTTATCTATATTAATGACTTGCCTTACCTCATAAAGGATAACCATGACATAGTGTTGTTTGCAGATGATACTTCACTTTTGTTTAAACTTAAACGGCAGCAGCTGGTTACTGACGATGTAAATAGCGCGATCTCAAAAGTAGTTCACTGGTTCAATGTTAACAATTTACTCCTTAATGAAAAAAAAACCAAATGCATTAAGTTTACCCTACCTCACGTTAGGCAGGTGAAAACTGATGTGTTGATAAAGGGCGAAGAATTGAATCCTGTGAATAGCACAGTATTTTTAGGCTTAACTTTGGATGCTAAGCTTCAGTGGGGCCCACATATAGATAAATTGTCAAAGAAGCTAAGCTCCGCAGCATATGCTGTTAGAAAAATTCGTAATTTAACTGACATAGAGACAGCCCGTTTAGTATACTTTAGCTATTTTCATAGTGTAATGTCGTATGGTATTCTGTTGTGGGGAAATGCCGCCGACATCCAGAATATCTTTGTTTTGCAGAAAAGAGCTGTTCGATCAATATATAAATTAAGCCCGAGGCACTCACTCAGAGAGAAATTTAAGGAGATTAATGTAATGACTGTGCCCTCTCAGTATATTTATGAAAATCTTTTATATGCTCATAAAAATATCAAATTGTTTAAAAAATACAGTGATATCCATAACATAAATACTAGGAACAAACACAAATTTGTAGTACCTACAACAAGGCTCAAGAAAATAGGTGGCTCGTTTAGATGTCAATGTGTACGCTTTTATAATAAGCTTCCAAGCCACGTACAAGATCTAAGTCTTAATAAATTCAAATCATTCATTAAACGTAAGTAAGAAAGCGTTTTATACTATTAAAGATTACGTTGAGGACAAAAAGGCTTGGGATTGAGCTGCTCTAATTAATTTTGATTTTTTATATTTTGCACCGTGAATTTTGTTTTTGTTTTTAATTTTGATATTTTTTTTTTTTTGTTTTCTTGCAATGACAAGAATATTTACTTTTTAAAGTATTATATTATTTTATTTTTATTATTGTGAATGTGAAGACTATGTGGATTTTTGTTTTTTATTATAACTTAGTTAGTTTTTACTCATGGTCTGGCAGTTTGAGTAGTTTATGCGGCCTACCCGAATGTCCTTTCTTTGGTATTGTTCGTCGAATCGTTGAGCTCCGTAAATTCTGAGTTGAGCTGCTCGGTTATTGACAAATGCGTGCACTGACTGGACAGGTCCACTCAATCTGGCTGGTTCTTTCCTCAAAAGACCATTTCAGACATATGTCTACATGGTCTTCACATGATATAACCAAGTTTTTGTCAAGACTTCAAAAGAGACTGTGACCTCTGAGTTTGTTTCGGCCTTTCTTCTCAGAGTAGTCAGATAGGAAACGCCGACCTCATCTAGTTTTAAAAAATATGATCGACATGTAAAAGTGTTTGTACAAACCAACTTACAGAAATAAAATCATTTATCATTTATCATTTATATTTGAAGAATTCCCTTGGTTTCCATGGGATCCCTTCATCAGATTCTGACTTCGTGACAATGGGACTATCTCGGGAGGATACCCTTTCAATCACAAAAATATTTTTTAAAAATAGGTTCATAATTTACGGAGAAATCGGTGAACATATACGTACATAAATAAAACTACATACTGACGAACATAGAAGCTCCGCCTTTTTGGGAACGCTTGCCAAGGTCGGTTTGTGGATGGGTAACCATCCATTAAATAACGAGACACCTCCGTGTTCTAGCTGTTATTTGAAAATGTTTGACAGTAGTACTATTACGGTAATCAGATGCCATACAATTTTACACCAGTCTTGCCAACGGGGGGCAGCATTTAAAAGGCGCCTGGAGTTTTGGGGAAAAGACCAGAGAGTGTGGCCATTTTTACCTCATTAAAACCATTCTGGTGATCACCATCAGCTCGTAGAAACCCGTGAATGCCCGGGACCTCGCAAAAGACACCCTGGAACTTCCTCTGTGCAACGCCTGTTAGAGCACTTCCCTGAGGAGGCTGAAAAAGGGTACCTATCGTGTTTCTCAGTTAATGGGTTATGGAGGTCAGATAGTCACTCCATGTAAAATACTGGTATTCAGCTTAATCTGGTTTAAACTGGAAGCTAACCTTGACATAGTTCTTCCATCCTGACAGTTATAAGTTATATAGTTAGTTATATCCAGTCGGTTCTCTTTCAAATTTAAGGCACGTGAGCACATTCGGAAGAAGTTTGCAGAATCATCACTGAATTGATTTGTTGGTTTCGGGTTCTCTATTACATTGTTTATGTATAATAATAATAATAATAATAATAATAATAATAATAATATTTATTTACTCAAAAACAGTAGGTAGGTACAGTACATTCTTACAAATATTAGGCTTACAGTTTAATTCTAGATAAGAGAATGAGCATCCGCAGCTGAACTAGGCGTGAGCCTGTATCTCAGCTGACAGCGCCGTTTCCCGTCAGAAACAATACATTAGTTAACCTAAATCAGCAAGATGCAAGAGTTTAGAACCATTACAAATCAAAGAGAAATAAGAAATTAAGGTAAACTAAACTTAAATTACTAACAATTTTTGTGTGTGTGTGTGCGGATGAGAGGGTGAGTGAGTGTGTGTGTGTGGGGGTGTCTGTGTGTGAAAGTGAAAGTGTATACGTATGTCTACATGATAAATGACAGGAGTAGAGTGAATATACATGTATATAGAAATACAAACAAAAATATTAGCAGATTATTTGAATAAATTTTTCAGTGTCTTCGTATGAAAGTTTCATTAAAAATTCATATGCCTTCTTTTTACAATGGAACTTGTTAAGAGAAAAAATATTTATGGATTTATTAATTTTATTATACACGTGTGGTGCTAGAAAGACGAAGAATCTCTTTATGAAAGAGGTTTTAGGATTCTGTATACGGACCACAACGTCATGTTTTCTGCGTTTCTTTGTGAGATCAGTATTATATATAAGTTCACCATGTTGTTTTAGTACAATGTTGAGTAAGAACAATTGTCTCACTGTTAGGACTTCGCATGATTTGTACAAAATGTTTGTGGGAAAGCGAATTGGACGAAACGTGTAAACTTTTAGAATTGCACGCTGAGCTATCTCAAGGCCTTTTAGAGTAGTTTTGGTAGCTCCTCCCCATGCAATTATGCCGTAATTAATAATGGATTGACAAAGAGAGAAATAAACCTGTTTTAATAATTTAAGATCAGCAACATGTCGCAAAGTTTTGAAGATATAAATGAGTTTTCTTACTCGTCCCGACAAAGCTTTAATATGGGCCTTATAGGATAAATTATGATCTATAATTAATCCTAGATATTTCACATTGTTGACACATTCTAGAGGTACACAATTACAGTTATCTTTTTCAGGACAATCGTGAGGAATAAGGCAATATTTTGTAGTAAGATGTTTAGGTGGATTTCGTATGCTGAAAGTCAAGTATTTAGTTTTATCACTGTTCAGTGTAAGTAAATTATTTTGTAGCCATTCCTTTACGAGATCAAGTCCACATTGTGCAACGTTAAATACCTCATCCCAATTGTCGGCGTTGAATATAAGAGCAGTGTCATCTGCGTAAGAGATTATTTCGCCTTGGGGTATAGATAGGTTCGTGAGGTCGTTTATATAAACGAGAAAGAGGGTAGGTCCCAAAATGCTGCCCTGGGGAACTCCGTACGTAATAGGAAGATAAGAGCTAGTGCAATTTCCTATTCTTACACACTGGTATCTTTCCGACAGATAGCTCTCAAAAAGTTTAAGTTGATTGCCTCTTATACCGAAATTCTCGAGTTTTCGCAAAAGGATGGGGACCGAGATCGTGTCAAATGCCTTGGCCAGATCTAAAAAGATGGCAAGGCACTTCTTTCCAGAATCTAAATTTGTAGCTATACAATTGTTTAATTTAAAGATGGCATCATCTGTGCTTCTATGCTTCCGAAAGCCAAACTGTGTACAAGAGAGTAGGCCCTCGCCCTCCAAGTAGCTAACAAGTCTATTGTTTAGTAGTTTTTCAAAAACCTTTGACAAGGAGGGTAGGATCGATATCGGCCTGTAGTTATTAACACGATCGCGGTCACCTCCCTTATGAATAGGGTGAACCTCAGACAGTTTGAGATTCCTCGGAAATACACCACACTCTAAGCATCTGTTGAAAATAAACGTGAGAGGAGGAACTAAAAGCTCGATATTACTTTTTAGTAGGTTCGATGAGATATTGTCACAACCAGTGGCGCAGTTTGACTTTAATGTAAGGATTGTACGGGACACTTCTTCTTCCGTCGTTTCTTCACATACAAATGATCGCGAATGGGAGTCGCATGAAAACATAGAGGACAAATTATTAGATGTTGACGGAGAAGGGTTAATAGGATACTTTTCTGCCAACGATTGACCTACTTTTACAAAGTGCTCATTAATAATATCAAGTGCGGTGTTTTTGGAGTCACTTAGTTTTAACAGTTCCTCTGGATAGTCACTGTTATTGACACAGCTCGTAATTGATTTTATAGTCTTCCAGAGTTGCTTGGGATTATTCTTTGCAGTATCTAATTGAGTTTTCTCATATGCTCTTTTTACTTTCTTTAAAATTTTGGTACAAAAGTTGCGGTATCTAATATATGATGTTTTTAAAATGATATTATCCGGAGCCGTCCTATGCTTTTTGTGAAGAAAGTCCCTGTTTTTCATACATCTGAGAAGGCCAGGCGTAATCCATGGTTTGAGTATTTTTTTGCGCTTCGACACAGTGAAAGTTTTTGTGTTGTTATTTATGGCTGATTGGATATTAGTGATAAGGTAATTTGTGGAAAAATTGGGGTCAATTGTTTTGTATATGGGGGACATGTCTATATTGTTAATGTCTTTGTTCAAGTTTTCTGTGTCTATTCTAGTTATAGTTGATTTAATCATTTGCCTAGGGAGTTTAGAGATGCGCTGTGGACTTAATTGGGTCAAGACAGGGAAGTGATCTGTTAAGGTTGATTGTGGCACAATAGTTATAGCAGTAAACTGGGTCTTAAGGAACACGTGGTCCAAGCATGAGGAGCTGTTTGCACGGGTTATTTCAGTGTGTGCAGGTAAGAGACCATGAGAAGCAGCGATGGTTAAATATCTTTCACCCGCTAGATCCAGCTTGGAGGAGTTAATGGGAATATTGATATCTCCAATTAACACTATGTTTTTGAAGGAATTTAGTTCGGATAATATATTGTCTAAGGAGTATAGAAAGTTGTCAATGTTTCTTATAGAAGGAGACCGGTATATAGATATGATTGCGGTATGTTTGTCGAGTGTTGTAACTAAGCAGTTGCCGTCTGTGAATTCTGGTTCCTCAACATTTACATTCAGCGAGTTATTTACATATATTACCACGCCATCATTTTGTCTGAGGTGGGTTTTAGTGGCATAAGAGCGATAGCCGTCGAGCTGTGGAATGACAGAAGCACCCAGAAGCCAACACTCGGTAAGTACCAGAACATCACATTCTATGTTTAATCTCCTTAACAAAGTATCAAAGCCAGCCATATTGCAATTGATGCTGCGTATGTTTTGAGTTAATATTATAAGGCCACTGGATGGTACCTGAGTTATGTGTTGCTGACATTCTTCTAAGTCACATGAGAGGGATTTAGATACAGAAACTTCGTCTATATCATTTGTTATATGACTTAAGTTATCGAATTATAAAAGTTAAGAAAATTATTTCACCACGTTTAATTAGAAAGTAAAAAGTTTTCAGACGAGTTGGTCCGGTATTTATCTGTCGATTTAGAATTGGTATACTTTTAGGTATATGTAATACAAGTGATATTTGACAAGAATTATCCAAAAAATGATAAGCATCGGGCCTGAGCTTATTTATCTGCCATTTTAAGGTTGATATAAAGTGTAATAACCATGAAATATTTAAATAAAGTGGATGTAGAAGACTTACAAAGATTAATATTAATTCATCAGTGCAAATAATATTATAAATTGAGTACATGTGATATGTATGGTTTGTAAATATATTCATGTAGGAACTGTGTAAAGTAAGAAGATGTATATTTGAGTCGGTTGTTAATTCAAAAAATAACCCAGAGTGTATATTTGTAGAGAGTGAATGTGTAATGTACTGTAGTATGTGATTTGTATGGTAATTACATAATGAGAAGTTGTTATCTGAAGGTATTAGTAAATGTCTATTAATTATAAAGTGATAGAGTGTGGGATAAATGTTTACACAATATTCATTTTTTGACTTATAGTCATACATGCTTAAGTTTAAACAAATCATTAGTTGATACGTACTTAAAGTGAACTGTTTACATTTTCCTATAAAGACAACACAATATAGTCATACTGTTAAGGTTTTCTTTAGGCTCTCTAGGTCATTGAGGTCGATTATTCGAGAATAGGAAGCTCCTTCATGCTGCTTAAGGTACACAATTCCATTTGATGTCCAGCAGAAATTAAAGCCATGACTTGTTTGGAATTGCCTCGCCATATAAAATAGTTTCCGGGTTTTGCTGGTTAATGTCTCGGATACATATAGCGGTTTTAGTTGATATTCCTGGTTAATATGGGTAGTATTCAGTTTGTTTCCTTTTTGCTTAGTTTTATTAAAGTTTTTAACCGCCTTAAGAACCTTCTCCTTCATTAATACAGTGGTAAAGTCTACCACGACAGGATTTGAGGGGTCTTGAGACTTGGTTCTATAGATGTCTCTAATTGAGTTAGCATCCATTACCACGTTAAGAGTTTCACCTAGTTTTATAACTTCGGTCTGGAGGGATTCTTTCGTCTCGCCGGAATGTTTGGGTAGATTTCGAATTTCTATACCTACGCCACGCGTTTTTCTCTCCAAGTTTTCCAGCTTTTCTTCCAACTCTTTTATTTTTGACTTGTCGGCCTTGCTTTCTTTTTCTAAAGACGATATTTTTAGTATAAACTCCTCATATTTATCAGACATGAAGTCAATACTCGCCTTTAACTCATTAAATCTCTTATCCTGCTCTGCGGAGAAGGAGAAAAACATTTCTTTTATGGTTATTAGTAAGTCCGTACCTTCGTCATTGTATTTTCTTTTTTTCCTCTCAGTAATGTTAGCTAGAGTGTGAAGATCAGGCTCCGAATCGTAATGCTGTAATGGTGACTTCATTATGTCTGTGATGACTTCAACTGACTTAACACCCGCTAACTCCGGTGCCGGCGTAACCGCTTTCAACGGCGGGGCGGGGGAGGGGGGAGGAGACGTACGTCGTACTGACATTATTCAAAAAATTTGTAGTGCAAGGCAAGATACCAGGGCAGCAGAATAGAATAGATAGTGTGGGCAAGCGCTGACAACTTGGCAGGTCAACTTCGCTGGTCGGTCGGTCAGTTCGTATGTATGTATATAAGTATATATTTGTATATATTCTTGTTATATATGTTTTTCAAAATTTTTCCGTTTATTTAGTTGCACCTGCCTTATTTTTTATCTCTGCACCACCCTAAGGTCGACTGGTAGAAAATGCCTAAGGCATTAAGTCTGCCTTTGTACTTGTGCATAAAGTTTTAATAAATAAATAAATAAATAACATTTTAATCACGTTTGTTGCAGTCGTTTTACTTATACATAATAAAAAAAAAAAATACTCAATAAAATTAAAAATGAGTAGGTATCTATTGTTTGTTTATTGATTACTAGCTTCTGCAGCAGCTTCACCCGCGTATAATATACATATAAACCTTTCTAATGAATCACACTATCTATTAAAAAAACGCATCAAAATCCGTTGCAAAGTTTTAAAGATCTAAACATACATACAGACAGACAGCGGGAGGCGACTTAGTTTTATACTATGTAAGGAAGTAAATCAGTTGTTGTATTTTCTTTCACATTATCATCCTAGGGTAAAGTAACTCTAATTTATATTTAATTGTAACAAAAAATAAGTTTAGTTTATTTTAAGTGACTTAGGAAAAGTTCTCATAATTTGTATGTATTTTTTATATATGTTTAAGCTGTGTACTTCTTTAAGTTCTATAATTCACCATACTAACAGATATATAGGTTATTTTATGTATTAGTGAATAAGTCGTTGGAGTACTTTATATAAGATTGAAGATTGAAGCTTTGCCCCATCAGTAGGACCCCTTTTTTATTATACCTAGGCTAGCGCTTGACACCTATCTCACCTGATGGTAAGCGTTGATGTGGTCGACGATGAAGCACGCTTGCCTAAAAGTAGCCTATTCACTGTTAACTTAAATACCCAGAGGTTGTAGCTATCGGGAAATAAAGACTCCTACAGGGAATTCCACCCCTTAGCTGTAGGCATACACTAAATAAAACACTTGAAAAACTTGTCCTTTAAACATCGCTGTTTTCTCTTCACTTGACCCTTACATTGTTAATACTGTTTAGCAAAGGGTTAGGGTAGGCACTAAGATCGATAGAGTTCTACGTAAGACCCAGACAGGCTCGTCAGACGATAATGTTTATTCGACCGAGTGCCTTGAATACTTACCGAACTTATTCAAGGCAGCCATTGTGACGAAATGTAAACTTATATTAAAAAGAGGGAAAATAATTTGTTTATTTGTGAGAGGTAAAGCCTAGTGCTAATGGCCGTGACTTACAATTTGTAGGTCATGGGGCAGGCATGGCAGGCACCCAGGCAGGCGCTTCTTTGTGTAAATTATTTAATCACTGCTATCAAAACGGTGAAAGAATACATCTTATGGAAACCGCCATGTCCTAGAACCGAAAATTCGAAGACATGTGACATCCATCAACCCGCCCTGGGCCGCGTGGTGGATTACGGACCATGCCTTCTCGCAGAGAGGAGGACTGTGTCCCAGCAGTGGGAATATTAAAAGGCTGATGATGACTCAACAAATTACGAAAATTCTGTAGTTACATTATTGTTTATTGCCACAGGCAATATTTATCAGTAAAAATGCAACGTTCCGGTGGAATAGACCACGTGGGTGACGCCGTGGAAAATAGCTAGTTATAATTTTTTTTAAAACCAAATATTTACAACTTCTTCAGAAACGCGCAATTTTGATAAAAATACGCTTCCTGAAAGATCTTCAAATTATTAAGAATCAATGCGCGGGCTCATACGACTTTGAGTGAGCAAAGCGAGCGAACTCAGCCCCATCATCTCCTTCGTGTTAGGTTAAGATCATCCCGTTTGTTTCTTGTCCTATCAAAATCGCTATTATCTCATCGCTTGACCATCACATTGTTAAAACTACTGGTACTCCACTCATACCGTTTAGCAAAGGGTTAGGGTAGGCACAAAGATTTATAGGGTCCTACGTAAGACACAGACGGGCTCGTCTGAGGATAATGTTTATCCAATCAACTGCTTCGAATATGGTACTTACATCGAATCTGGATCTTTTGAAAGTCTCATTGATTTTATTAAAGTTTCTATGTAAAGGTTTATCCAGGTATTTTTATTGAGATATAATTTCTGTATTAATTTATTGTTATTTGGTCCTTCCTTAAACGTCGGGGATTGCTGTGTTAATACAGTGTGTATCAGATACTTTGTATGCACATAACATATTTAAGACGCAATTTAAATATATCGGTATTCACGTTCGCACTAACAGTTAACGTCATAAGCAAAAAGAGATAGATATACTTTTGTCTATGCCATCTTGTACAAGTGTGGTCGAGTATGCTATAGATTTTTCTTTTTAGACAGATAGATCTGTGCCAGTGTCATATCGATATTCAAATGTTCGATATTAAATAGTATCAATATTTTTTTCTTGTGACTGCTGTCGTATGACGTAAACTGTCATAGCTCTATCAGCGAACGCATAAAGTTTATTATTTTACTTAATATACTGGTTTAAATGAAACTATACTTCCTTGACGTATTTTAAACTAATGGCCGGTTTCTGATTTAAGTAAAGCAGCAATAATCAGTTGAGTATTGTCAAATAATTTAGGAAGCGTTTGAGTATTTTACGTTTCACAATTGAGAATCTACCTAGATCAGTTAAGTAAGTACCTAGTAGGTCACAGTTTCATTCACTTTCTCTTTCTCCCTTACGTCCCATTTTACGAACGAAAAAGAGTCATCACAAGATTGCATAAAATTAACTAATATAAATTTTATACAGCTATAAAAAGTACGTTAGTATTACATTACATCATTTAATATTAAAAAAACTCAAGTTATTAAAATATTATAATCATTAATAACTTGATTTTTCATATTTAAGCAATTTAATAGATACCTATTTGAAATGTATACAACCTTATTACGAAACTATGAAATGGATCGTAGGTACTAGTCAAATACTTCGAGATTGTCATGGCAACCGTATTTATTTTGTCAAAGATGTCTTATCGAAAGAAAATAATATCTAATATAATTTATTATTGCCAAAATCAAGAATTGAACCTTATAATTACTAGAAGTGAATGTGTTCAGAGCAAGCAGTTGCTGGTTCTTGTGATACCTCATAGAACTACAGAATATTTTACTCAGAGTTTCGCAAGATCACTCAAGTGGGCACTTGTGCATCTGCATTGGAATCTGATTGCAATTGTGATTTACCAACAAATGTGGACTATTTTGATGCAATTTTTAATGAGTGACCTGGGTTTTCAAAACCGAAGGCTTTGCTAGCCATCGAAGAGCCTCCGAAGAAAAATAATATTAGCCGGGTCGGTATATGTGTCGGATATTACGAAGGAGGACTGTGTTTTAATGTGTTAACAAGTAATATAATATCTGCCTACTTAAATTGTAAACTAATAAATAAATGGGACTTGTCATGTTGTTTTTATCATCTTTTATTGTTCTGATACCAAAATCGTATCATACGAAAGCCAAATTCTGTACCCATTTTCATCGTTGTAACTTCTTGTCTTGTGGATCCTACTAATATTCTTTATAGGTATGAAAGTCTGTATGTTTCTTTTTGTTTGTTAATCACACCTCAATGGTTGAACGTATTTGCAATACAATTACACACTGACCTAGACATAGAACCTACACAATAATTAATAAAATATAATAAAATAGATATAATAATAAACAAACTGAATAACAAAGCATTTTATTCTGAAATCAGAGATATAAAACTGTAGTCTATACCGCCGTATCCCAGTAGTTCCATTCTCTAGTTCCATTATGGGACTACTGGGATTTTTTTCTCCCAGTAGTTCCATGGAACTGGCATTCTGTTTATGAAAGATAAAATTAGTCTCACAAGTTCCAGTACAGTTAGATCGCGAAATAGCCACCGTATCCCAGTAGTTCCATTCTCTAGTTCCATTATGGGACTACAGGGATTTTTTCTCCCAGTAGTTCCATGGAACTGGCATTCTGTTCATGCAAGATAAAATTAGTCTCATAAGTTCCGGTACAGTTAAATGACAAGGGAATTGACCGCAATATATTAACAGATCTGAGTATATTAGTACAAAAACGTTACTTAGAATGCTTTTATTTTTCATTTTCTTAGTATTATTAACAAAAAAGCTACTTACAATGCTTTTATTTTCTTAGTATTATTAACATAAACGTAACTTAGTTTTCATTTTTCATTTTCTACCTCTACTTATGAGAACTGCTGACGATTCTTCTCCAAGAAATATGGTACAGTAATTTCTCCACTGAGAAGTTTCATTTGCGAATTTTGTAAAAGCATGTCCTTCACAACATAATTAGAATCTCTTCTGGTGTCAGGATTTAAATTATTTTGTATTTTCTTTGTATGTACTGTATAATAATTAGCGTCATTTGATAAAACTTGCAAAAATTTATATAGAGTTATTACAGTTTTCTTAAATGACTTATTTAATCCGCCGTGACATGCCTTTACAAAATTTGTTGTCCTGTGTCTTTGCATATTGTCTTTGTGTCTTTTCTTTACATTGTGCGAAAAGGACATTGTGCGAATGGGACATTGTGCGATTGGGACATTTTGCGAATGGGACTTTGTGCGAATGGTACATAATGGGAATGGGACATTCTGCGCCATCGGGACTTTTTGCGAATGGGACATTCTGCGTCAGATCCGGAAAAATCAGTGGTGTGACAAACGAGAAAAATATTCCTGTTTTCACACTGGTTGGTCACACTGGTGTGATAATCTGGTGTGACTACGAGTCAGCAACGTATTTAATTACTATTCAACTGTACTTAATGGAACTAATGGGATAAGGTGAAAAAGTATTCTAGTTCCATGGAACTACTGGGAGAAAAAAATCCCAGTAGTCCCATAATGGAACTAGAGAATGGAACTACTGGGATACGGCGGTCTATACAATACATCTTTAAAGTTTATTAAATGCCCCTAATCTCAGTGTGCCTCTTGGCATAGGCCTCCACTAACAGTTTACACTGGGGTCTGTCCTGAGCTACTCGCCAACACCACAGTGCACCATCGCTTACACTTTTTGCGTACATCTTGGACCAGCGTTCTTTCCCATATCCCATCTCTGACACTGTCTTCCACGGCTTCTTTGCCCATCTCTTATGTACCAGTTTGTCACATTTCTCCATATCCCTTATCTATCACGCATTATATGACCGGTCCATCTCCACTTTTCACATAGTTCCTGTTGGATAACTCTCGGTTTTCTCGTAGGAAAAGCTACTGGCGACCACAAACACAAAAACTGGCATTTAAAAAAAAAATGTCTTGAAGATCTCACTCATCATCGTCAACTTTTCTACCGAAAGACTGCTGGGTACAGGACTTCCCCAGCGTCACCACATCAACCGGTCTTGTGCGTCTTTCATACATCGGATGCCCGTGATCTTAACTAGGTCATGGGTCTACAGAGGGAGGCGTTGAAGAGCTGCGTATTCTGCCACGCGGTCGCCACTCCAGAGCTTAACAGCCCCATTACCATCCGTTCTTCGAGCATCTGAGATCAATCAGGCATGAAATATTTGCATCCAATCTTATGTTTTCGATAATTCAGGGCGAACAATCTTCTTCCACGCATCGGTCTTCGTGGAGGTATCTCCAAGGAAGACAAGGTCTTCTTCGTCACTCGTTTTATAAGTTTATATATTATTTTGTATTTATTTCACTTGATCACCGTTTAAGCACAGGCTTGTCAACTATCAACTGTCAAATGTAAGCAGTGTAGCCAGATTCGACGAACCCCAAGTCGCCGAAAATTTAGTTTTTCCATTTATAAAAAACTCAAGATGACCATTATTCACTAAAACCCCGAAACATTCTTCGAAACTTAAATGCATTAGCCACAATAATCATTATTGGTGCCACATAAAACATTTTTCTGCATTTCTTTATTTCCCTGTGTTGTTGCGACTGAAGTATAATGAAAAATAGTGAAAAAAGCATTTTATTTTCCAGTTATTTACATCATTCCTCAGATAATGTTGTATTAGATGGTCTCATTCCGAAATCGCCTAAAATCGCCTTTTTTTTTTGGAGGTTACCTAATTGGCGCCGCTCGTAAAAATTGGTCGCCCCGGCACCCTTCTAAGTAGCCTAAATGGCAAAAAGGCGCCCAATCTGGCTACACTGATGATGTAACGTTGACAATGGTTTGAGAATTCGAGAATGATCAAATGTGTTTTTCTCAGTTGTGAAACCCAATTGATCGTCAATGAAGGTTTTTTGTATGACATAAGGTATACTTTGGCATGACTTGACTACGTATACTCAAACCTTGCTCAGCATCGCAGAAAACTTAAAGTGGCAGATGATCAAGGGTGACAGATGCTTAAATCGAGATCAGCACGTACTTAGCGTCGAAAACTTAATTCAGAAATCGGCCATAAGATTTCTTTATTCGTGACAGCCTACGGAATAAATTCCCTGGACAATAATTTCAGTGTAATAGTCGAAACTCACCTGTGGAAAGTTATCCTTTGATTAATTCCCGATAATATGCTTATTCTACTCTTACTACCGATAGCCACATACGCCATGCTTCATGAAGATAATTAGTCAACAAAATTCTTCCTGGTAAAAACTAAACAAGCGCGTGACCACCACACACACCACAGTGACTCAACTAGTTGTCACTCTGCTATTCAAGATGGTAGCGTTTGTCTATGTTTGTCTCTTTTTTATAGAGTTTTTCTAAGGAAGAACTAAAGACCAGACAGTTTCTTTTTCGTCTTAAATACGTTACGTCTAGAAGTATACAAAGTCTTTGTTGTGAATGATGCTTGGGGGAGGCCTAATTTCAGCTGTGAATGTCTGTCTGTTCCGATGATGGTGATGATCTGTGTTGCACCTATCTGTTTGAAGATAGTCACTCAAAACAAAGTAAGGAGTTGAAATATGAAGATTGGAAGATTACAATCTATTCTAAACGTAAACATGGCGTTAATTACGGTCTTTGTTTCCAATATTGACCACATTAGCCGAAAAATTTGGGCCATACATATATACATACATACTTACATACATACATACATACATAGACTGATAAACACATTACCCTCCTTCGGCAGTCGGGTAAAAAGAAATCCGTCATGAGACCTGTCGTAAAGAATGGATCAGAATGTTGGGCTGTGAAAAAGATGGATGAAAGAGAAAGTTTGCAAGTATCAGAGATGAGAATGTTGAGATGGAAGTTCGGAGTGACAAGAATGGATAAAGTGAGAAATATTTAAGGAAGAAATATGAAAGTGGTGCCAGTGACAGAAAAGTTGAAAGGGAACCGTTTGTCCTGGTATGGTCATGTAGTGAGAAGGGATGAAACGCTGTTACTAAAAGAGTTATGAATATAAATGTGGATGGATGGAGTGAAAGGAGACTGCCGAAGAAAAGATACATTGACTTTGTGAGGAGTGATATGAAAGAAAAGGTAGTTTGTGTTAAAACTTTTTACCCAAACCCCAAGTAAGGAAAAGAGACAAAGGCTGGAAGACGATAGTGAAGTCAACAAATAACATACTCTACCTATCTGCCAATTTGATTGAGTCGAGCGGAGAGAATGACTTAGGATATAGTTCTTTTTCTGCATTGTTTGAGGGTCACCGTCCATCCTAATTTGTTACTGCGCTATTTGTTTAATAAAGATTTAAAATTTGATTTAATATGTTCTGCTTTCTCTGGTCTCATGTTACCTGATTTAGGTTCTTCATTTGTATCTCAATATTGTTATCTAAGCGTAAGTACCAAACATGCATAACTTCAATGTAAATTAATAAAAATATCTATCAATAAAATGAATACATTTTAGAGGTTATTCAACTCTCTTTTATTTATAAGAAAAAAATATTCAATTACAGTGAAAATATAAATAAATTCCAGCAGCCACAAGCTTTTTATTAAATTGCCGACCTAATAACCGCTGGTTTGGATATTTCAAGATACATTGATTGAGCTTTCAAAAGGATTTCTCCAATATTTTCTACTTATTTATTTACTGGAGTTATTTGATTTCTAGAAATTTGTTTCTTTTTTATTATGAGTATTTGTTATTTGTGTTTGATAGAAACAATATCTGTGTCGTTATAGCATGGCAACAGCGGTCATTGGCCTTTCCCAAATATTTATCTTGTTTGTTGTCTGTGTGTGTGTATTTTCAATAATATTATTCAAAATTTTATGTATCACGATAAATGTTGATTCAAGACGGCTTTGTCTAAATCAGATTATTTTAATTGTTCTTCTTATTCGTTGTCTTCATTTGTCAAGGTCTTGGAACGCTTGACGGTGTCACTGACGAGCTGTTGCCACGCCACTATCATCACCTTTTCTCAGGACTGTGGTCACCGTGAGTCCTGTAATCGGTCTGACCTGCGAGTAGGTGCACGGTCTATAATCATCCACCTTGCCCACCACAACCATTAGTTCACTCTGAAGTTCCGGAGTACTTTTGGAAGGGTCCGTAACTTCGTTGACAGAGTTAGGGAGTAGACCCTCTGTTACGGAACGACTGTGTCGCGTTGGTAAGTGTCGCCATTTTGATAATACGACAACGTTGTACTTCGACGTATAATTTGTAGATAAGTAAATTTTATGAATGTAGGTAAGAGTGTAGACAGATTTAAGAGTGTGACTGTTATATATAAGATAAAGCAATAATAATAAACTAACTAAGAATTTGGATTTGTTTTTGAAAAATATTATTAGTTTCAGAGTGTATCTAATTTACAGGTGTTTTTTTCTATATCGTTAATTTTCATAATGTAATAATTTTATACGTAGAAAGGTTGTGTGTTATTGAATAAAAATAATAATCATTCAGAATCACATGTTATTGTAAGGAAAACTACTTGTTTTACTATGCACGTCAATGCGGCGTATAATTTGTATATATGGGGTTCTAAATAAGATTTGTAGTCTAGGGTTAAATTAAGATTGTCAATAAACGCGACTGCTATAGGTAAGCTAGTGATTGTGTGTTACTTAACTTATATTAGTGTTATCATAAAAAGATCATGAATAAAAACATGCAACTGCCGGACACACAATGCCTTGCCCCCGAAGCTTCTTCTTCTTCCCTAGACTTATCGTCGTCTTCATCCTCCTGCCCTTATTCCATTTGATTGTAGCGGCCACGGCAGTTGTGGATTTGTTTACTTTAGTTTAGTTTCGACGGGCTGTTTCCGCAACGCCACGACTAAGCGCGTATTTTGCGTACTGGTGGGATTCAGTTACATCATTCGATCACCCCAGGTCCTCGAGAAAGGCCATCAGCGCCTTGCTGCTGCCAACTGTCTCCTCCTGGGTCACCGAAGCATTTGACCCTGTAGCCAGCAATTGCAGGACAGCTTAGGAGCAGGTGTGCTGCTGTCTCGTCCTGCACCATGCATGCTCTGCAAAGTGGGCTGTCCGTTATACCTATGTACGCAAAATACGCGCTTGGTCGTGGAGTTGCGGAAACAGCCCGTCGAAACCTAACCTAACCTAACCTATACCTATGACAAAAAGGTGCTTATTAAAGGTTCCATGTCCAGTCGTTACGACTGTGACTGCACGCAACTGTGGTTTAGTTAGTCGTATGGCCTTTTTCGTGAAACGGCCGTCGATGACGGGCAGTGCCTCCTTGGCCTGCCTACATTCGTTCGGTCATTCCATAACTTGCTGTGTTGATCCCTGGTGCGTTTCCTTACCAGACTACTAAAGGTACTATGGGCTCGGGGCCCATAGCAGGCCATATCAGGGCCCCTTCTGGCGAGCTCATCCACAGCGTCGTTCCCTCGGGAGTCGCTGTGTCCTTTGATCCATTGAATGGTTACTTTATTGTGCATATCGACCTGGTTCAGGCGCCAGTGACACTCGTAAATCAGCCCTGAGTTGAACGTGTGGCTGTTTAGTGCTTGCAGGACCGCCATGCTGTCCGAAAGTATATTTGACTATGGATTGGTTTGACTCGAAAGTGTATAAGCGACGCTTATTTCTCGGCGATTAAGACCTCTTTACCGCGTTGCCGGTGTAGCCGGAGCCACTCTGCTCGCAAGCCAAACATTGATAGCTATTTTCATATCAAAGCAACACATATCATTTAAACTTAGCTTCCTATTACACAGATATGATAAGATCTGTTTCAGGAAAATACTTACTCTTATTCTAAAAGAACTTTGAACACTCAGTATGGCGATCCCAAGGGATAATAATACACATTTCACACGGGCAAAGCCACAGGTAGATTCCAGTAAGTAAATATTGATCATGATGATAACAAATTCATGACACATTTTCTTTTCCCTTCACCTGTTTATCTTCCCACGATAGTTATAAAGTCGGCAAAAGGGAATTTGTTACTTTTGGGAGTCGCAATGGGTCGTCTTTATGACATTATTTACAATCGCCTTCGGGCTACGATATAAACGATAAGTTATAAATTGTAAGAGAACAAAAAATCAAGAATAATCATCCGTCTTATAATATAGTACGTAGAAATAGCATCTTTATTTCTTTATTTAATGCGATTTTGTGTGTATGAATGTTTAATTTAATGAGTCTATGAAACTTGAAATAAATGATTATATTATTATTATTTAGACTGAAATTATGATCAGGTTCAAGAATTTACAAAAAAACGTACATACCTGAGTTTCCGCACGATGTTTGAACTGGAATCACTAAGAAGAAAAACAATATATCACGGGAATTTAACGCGATGATTTCGATTGTTTAAGACGGTACCCTGACCAAAAAATCGGCGTGCGATATGAGCATTCCTATTGGTCTAGCGGCACTGGCGGCGCATGAATTACAGTAGTGAATACGCCCAGATTTTAGAATAAAATCTTTATAAAATCGAATTTTGGTCTTTTGAAAAAAATAATTCTACAAAAATGTTCGTTATTAAATTGTCTATCCATTAGTGTTAGTACAAAAAATAATTAATGAACACTTTACGAGGAGATGCATAATATCAATAATTATTTCTCATTTTTATGTTTTTTTGAAAGGAGATTAGTGAAATATATACAACATTTAAAAAAAAACTAAATCTACCATTTTAGAATCAATATTATGTAGAAATTTAATGTATTTTTATTAATTGATATTTCTTTTTAAATAACGAGTAGATAGCTCCTAAAAACAGCACAAAAAATGGCTTGCGCGGCGTTTTGCTCGGGGAACCGCCTTAAGTGGCGACCGCGAACCGGAAGACGATACGTTGGAAGGCCTCCCACCAGGTGGACCGATGTCCTGGTGAACGTTGCGGGGATTCGCTGGATGCGGGACGCACGGGACCGGTCAATGTGGCGACGCTTGGAGGAGGCCTATGTCCAGTAGTGGACGTCTTTTGGCTGATATGATGATGATGATGATGAATTACAAGGTAATTACATGTTACATCATTCTTGTTGGAAAATTACATATGTGTTCGAATATAATATAATCACTATTTTTTCGATCCTCAAGGTGTCTACTTTCCGCCCGTTCCTTTTTCCCACTAACCTCCTCTATAAATCTTGTGAAGTACTAACAGTTCGCCAGTTATTCATAATGAGCATCGTGTTAAAACAACACGCAGCCCTCCCCTATCACATAGAACATACTAAAAAAAGACGGAGCGATGTAGTTTGCCCTACAAATAGCACAAAACATGCATTCACAGACAAATTTTATGTGTTCCTCGGACCACTACTTTACAACAGACTAAACGCAACAACAAATATTTATTCCCTAAATTATTGTAACTGTAAGAAAATTGTCAAAGAAGCTCTTCAAAATATGTCCTACGAAGATACAGAGAAGTTATTAAGTGTCCTAAAATAGATATTGTACGAATATTATTTATTTAAAGAATCTAGGATGTTAGAAAATAAGAATTTTATTATATAATTTACACCTTTCACCTTAAATATTACCCTAGATTAGAAGTTTATTATATTTGATTAATTGTGATTATTTAAAATAAATATTAAAATAAAGAAATGTACCTCTTCTCGCCTGAAACACAGGATTACCTAGTTCAGGCACATAACACAATGTGAACATGACATAGACTTAAGCCAAAATTGTATTGATTATTTTGCCTTATGATTTTTTAAATAAATATATTATTATTATTATTACTATATAATGGCACTTTGTCTAAACCCTAAGGTCTTTCTGTCTCTATGGAAGTTACCTATTGGAATACTCAGTGAAGTTTCAATACACCGGAAATGGTTATCTAAAGTAGTAAAGCAATACAAGGTTTATTATACACATCAACGTTTTTAAAATAATGAAATTTAGCGCATATATTTCATAGTTAAAGGATGTTGATATTAATAGCAGGGTTGATTTCTTCAAGTGTGCCGGACGTAAGCACTTACTCAAATATCATAACTTGTCGAGACTAATGAGCCGCGCCCAAGTTCCGGCTAAACACCCAATGACCATAAAAATTTAAACCTAATATTTCACTTATCATAACACTAGCTAAGCCGAAAAGGCTTCGCTCCTTTGGCCAAAGCCACAGGCATTTTTGAAAGTAAAAAGTACACAGTCTAGTTTTCTATTAGCAAAAGAATTGTCGTAACTAAATCAGTTTTTCCAGCTATGACCACCTTCAAACAAAAAAATAATTTATCTTCTTATATTTATTTTAGATTTAGATCACACATGAAACTCCCGAAGAGGTAAGCAAACATGTATCTTTCACCAAAAGCGGTGTGTGACTTAACTCTGAAAAAATAAAGACATCATTATAATAACATACTTTTCACAAAACTAAAATGTATTCCACAAGCCACAATCGAGACGGTTGAAAACACAGATATAAATACAACAAGATAGCGCAAGTCCCTACATCTGTATGAAAACCAAGCTTGCTCGTTTTCACTTACTGATAAAAGGACATCTTTCCATACCAACGAGATTTTTACAGCTCAAGACGGCATAATTAGACATTTTTGCTAGTTTTAAGAGCATTCCTCTAACTTTTACTATTTTTTTTTACCTTCATACATTTGCTTCATCAAGTTAGATTTAAGTCTATGGCTGCAAATGAAAATTCCTTTCAGATCTGTTTAGAAGGCAGTATTCAAACGTTTGAAAGCAGCGTCAATGAGATGTATCTCATGTACCAACGCTATTTATAAGGAATTTAGCTTTTTAATTCAGAAGAGATTCCTTACAAGTGAAAACATAATATTGTGATTACGGAGGGGTTAATAATTTGATATTTAAAGCTAGAAAAATCGGACAAAAATGTAGCCAGGGTTAACGTGTTTTACAGTTGCTGGGTGAAGGAGATCAGAAAGGTAGTCGCTCTATGTAAAACAGTAAAACTATTTTCTTAATGTACCTCGGCAAACTTCGTGTTTCGTCAGTCGTCGGTTTTCTATCAGACTTCCAAGTTGGTTGAGAGCGTCCGGTCTGCACCAAGTGCAAAGGGCAAATGATAAAAATCCGACGACTGTTGAAACACGAAGTTTGCCGATGGACATTTATAAAATAGTTGTACAGTACGAACTATATCCGGTTAGACTGTACGCCAACCCCAGTATAGTGGCTAGGCACACATAACTTATTCACTTCTTCTTTTCTTTTCTTTGTATTATGGTTTCATACCTCATTCATTGTCCCGCCCTGGCTTCGCACGGGTAGTAGAGCATAATTATTAAGCCAACATGTTTTTCTTTCGTAGGGTCTCGTCATCGGTGTGAGAACCGCACTTAATTTATTTCGGCGCGCGTTATTTTTTATTTTGCGATAACCTAAGATATTTATTCAAATTATAATGGTTTAAATAATTATCATAATGGCCATGAAACGTTTAAGGTAACTAACGTATTTAAGTTGATAAGAATTAATACTGTGTTATTCTATCTAAATAGCTTGCCAATTACCGCATTGAACATGACCATTTTTAAAGAAGTTAGAATGAGTATAGTAAGCTATTATTAAAAGATAGACATATGCCATTACGGGTTTTTCTGCAGACTTATAAAAGAGGAAGAATGCCACAATACATTGTTTTGTTATACCTCAAAGAGATGGGATGCAGCGTTTTTGATTAAAGCTCCCAGACGGCTTGATTTTTTTCTTACATTTTCTACAAGTATCGTTATATTTCAATCAATTTAAACAAATCATACACTTAATATCCGTTCAGTAGTTATTAAGTTTACCACAAATAGACAGACAGATGCAGTGGAAGACTTTGTTTTATAATAATGTAGTGATTTATTTAAACTGTTACAAAGATGGATTCATCCTTCCGCTGTATTTTTTTTTGTGCAGTTCCATCGCACACTCCCCGAAATGTAACCGATAGAAAACCGTCAGGCTGGCAACTCGTCGTCGATGTTCAAGGCTCTGACGCTTTAAGACAACCGGCGCATCGTTGCCGATAAGTCTCTTGGCCCGTCTGTCAATCGACTCGATTTTTTCTCGGTTTGGTGCAGTCATTTTTTTTTCCATTATTTGCAATTAGTTCATTGACGTAATACAAAAAATTGATTGAGTAAAGCCCAGAATCAGCTTTTCCTCCACAATTTAATAATGCTAAAATTTTACATAACATTTCGACGAAAATGGAAAATTACTCTAACAACATTGTGTCATAACCATAATTTTTGTAAAATATTCCTGACGGACTAAATAGCAGAAAATATATTTAAAAATATTATAAAAGTGAAATTTTGTATGCTTGTTTCAATTGCTCAAAAACGGCTCGGCGGCTGTACTGTAGGTACTTCTTACCTTCGCGGAATGCAGGCGTGATGTTATATAAATGGCTGAACGGATTTATATGAAATTTTCCACAAACATAGCTCATAACCAAAACTTACACATATGACACTATTCATCACGGTATAATAATCCCTTGGAGGACCAAACAATCTGCCTAGACTTTTCCCACCTATTTCGGGGTCAGCGTCCAGTATAACCAGATGCAGCTGAGTACCCGTATTTTACACGGCAAGTCTGCCTATCTGACCCGCAAAACCCAGTAACTGGGTAACACAATACCCCTTGGCAAGGCTGATATTAGACTACCTAGTTTCTTACTATCCGTAACGACTATCAATGATTGATCAAATGACAGCCGGGACCAACATCTTAACGTGCTTTCCGAGGCACGGAGAAATCTCAGTATGTTAAGATGGACCCATCCGCGGACTGACCTCGGCAAGCGTTGCTTAACCTAGAAGATCGACTCGTGCAGCTGTGATTTTTAGCCACATAAAAATATTTATGCAGAAAAGCACTGTCACATCGCAACCAGTCTGCCTTAAAAGTTAAAACACTTGAAAGTATTAAGAGTGGTTTCTTTTTATCATGATTTCTAGCCATTGGTGCGGATTTAAGAGTTAAAACCGGCATTAGCGCTATCTGAAAGTGTGAGATTAAGCAATTAAATTGCTAAACCAAAGAGATTTACTGAGTTAAGCTTGTTTATTTCTTGATCTGTTAGTCTTAAAACAAATAAAACCAGAGGATTTTGTTTTATGGTTAACTAATGATAAGCATAAAATTTATAGACATAATTTACATTGCTTAAACAAAATTCAGCATAATGATCATTACGCATAGATATTTTGCCATAAATTCTGTTGGCATAATTTCATAAACGTATAATGATATTTACACGTTATAAACGCATATTGATATTAACGATATCTAAACTAATATTATAAAGAGGTAAAGTTTGTGTGTTTGTGAGGTTGTAGGGGGTAATCTCTGGATGTAATGAACCGATTTAGATGATGAAACATGTGCATTTGGCATGGAGATAGTTTGAGACGTCGAAAAGGACATAAGATAGTGTGTATTTCCTAGGGATGATAAAACACTTTTTACGCGGGCGAAGCCGCAGGCAGAAGCTAGTAACTCATATAAAAACAAACATGTTCGCGGCTCAAGGGTGGCCTGACATACACCCCTCTCCGCAACTCCAAATAATGCAAGCCAAAAAATGTATACCAATCCAAATTATGTCAAAATTTAATTAGACCAAATTAAAGTTATGCTAACCTTTGCATTACCTATGCCCAAGTAATATTATGCCACAGTATTATTATACTAACAAAAGGAATGCTAAAACGTTATGATAAACAATAGCTAAAAATATTATGCCAAGAGAGGAATTCCCTTATTTTATTCGCATACACTACTTTTCATGGGTCTGCAAAATTATAATATTTGTTATTGAGAGATGGCTTTACGAACGAATACAAAACAAATGGTAACGTTAGGTAATATTCAATTTCCGTTTTTGAGGATAATCAACTAATGCAGTTGGGTCAATACTCGCTGTTGACATACCAAAACGAAATAGGAATAATTCTATCAACGATTGCGTGGCGATAGCGACTGTCAAAATGTAAAAATGTATAGGAATGACAAGTACTATAGTAGTCACAACCGATCTTTGTGTCTCTGAAGTTGGCTCTGCCAACCATTGCGCAAAAAACAGTTAAGTGCATAGAGTAAGCAAGATAAGACGATGCGACAAACGTTAACGAGTGAAAGTGACAGTTATACAATGCTATTGACACAAAAATAGCTACGGGCGGCGCAGGGTCTTGCAGCCAATTCAGAGATACAAAGATCCGATGTGAGCATTATACCGACATGCCACACAATCAATCCCATTTAGGCATTACGACAATCACTTTTTCTTATAGATTCACATTTTGTTTAAAGCCCCTTTTATCTAAATGTAGCCACGTACCCTTCGTCACAAAAAATGTAAACAAATTCTAATCTAATTTGTTGAAAAACGTGGCCTTCTTGGATTAAGATAGGTAAGCTAATTTTTCTTTCGTAGCGTATCGGTACGCAACCTTTTTTGGCAATATTCTGAAGAAGCTGTTACCTCATCCGGCCATACCATTTATCTTTATGGCTAAAAGTCTGAAAATTTTTAGGTTTCATATTTTTGGCCTTGAACCTTGTTTTTCATTATTACAAGCTTTAATTCAACTTGCCTTTTTAGTTAGTTAGAAATGTAGCATGTATGGGTCGAATCTTGTAACTGAATTTAATAACTGTTATCCCCTAATGATTGAGCTGCAGTTTTGTTTTGTTTTTGTTTACATGTTTGTTATGAAAGACAATGCAACGCTAAGTGACATGTTTCTAAGTCCAACGTGGCGGACTCTCAAAGATTGCGGAGCAAATTATTTTTAATGTACCCATCCTAATTATAAAAAAAAAACTAGCTTCTTCCAGCGGCTTCGCTCGCATGAATGTCGAAATTATCCCGAGAGAACATATTCTTTGGATAAAAAGTATCCTATGTGCTATTCCTGACTATAGTCTATCTCTGTGCCAAATTTCATCCAGATCCGTCCAGCCGTTTGAGCGTGAAGAAGTAAAAAACATACCAACACACACACACTCACAAACTTTCGCCTTTATAATATTTTTTTCAAGATTAAAAAGTACACTAAAAGCAAAAACTTGCTCAGCGTTCTGGACACTTTTCACGTTGACAGCGTCGATGTGGACGAAATTTTTGACGCCCAAGCCCAATCCCATGCCCTTTTTATACGCGTTATTAGTCTTTTTAATTTTTTTATTTACCTAGGTAGTTATTGTTAATTAAGTATTTTATACTATGTAACTTTAGAAACAAACTATATTTTAATTAATAATTGTATTTGTAACTAGAACAATACGTAATGATATTAAAAATCGTCATCATATTAATATCAGAAAGAGACTTCGAAGCCGACGAAGTAAAGTTTGTGGGAAATCTAGAAATTTTAGACCGATCGTTAAGGCCAAGCTTAGGCGGAGGATTTTTTTTTGAAAGGCCTTTTAGTTATTCCACTGTAGGTAGAGGCTGAAAATATTTATAACCTCAGCGCCAACAAGAGTAGCAAACCTAAACTTGATTATAAATATCATGAAGAAACCTAGGTTTTCTCACTGTTTTTTCCTTGCTTCTGGCAGTGACGTCATCAAATAATTCAAAGGTTACGTTCATAAAAAGTCACAATATATTCATACTCCAAACCCAATATGGGTTCGGCCATCAACACACTTCAAGTCACATTCATTTACACACACACACACACACACACATCAGTAACACACGATAAATTATTTCGCCAGGACCAGAGAGCTCGGGGACGCCTTAGCGGCCACTTTTAGAGGCCGCATTGTCGACAGTTTTCATTGTGTCACTATTTACTGACACTCCGAAATGTTACAAAATAATAATGATATTATTAAATATTACGTATCTATGAGAAACTGACGGTTTTAACTAGTTGCCCGTGACGAAAGTAATGCGCTCAGCACTTTTAAGGCACTTAGAATTTTCTTATTAAATTATCAGGAGGACAGAATTTTGGACATTGTGGAAAATGTCAGCATCACCAAATGCGCGGCAGATATTTTAGTGAAGAAGTATAAGCCCAGGGGCACTCTTTCTTTCCTAGCTGTCAAAGCTCGATGGAACGGCAATCCAAAACGACTGCAGAGACATCACGCGGAATCAACAGCTTGGGTGTATCACACTGTCAACTTCCAAACTCCTGGCTGGGCTAAAATTTCCATTATGGGCCGTTGATTTGGAAGTTCATATTTTTTTTATAGGTAGTACTCATAAATAGAAAGCTTTTTACAAATTTTCAAGACTCGGAAATTTTATGTTTTTTTGTATGTTTTTCGTGAGGTAAAAAAATGCGAATTGGTCCAAGAGCGAGCGAAGCGAGCTCGGGAACTTAGGGCACCCCGACACGGATAGGTTAGGTTCAAAGGAGATGACGGGAGCTGAAGTGAGCGAGCAAAGCGAGCGAACGCTGCTCCCGTCATCTTCTTCATGTTAGGTTACTTATGACCCTACAGACAGAAATAGGGGCCCCGCGCAGCTGGGCTCCGTCGACTTTGTTGCTTGAATAGTAATTTTAAATTTAACCATAGATATCTCCATAACCATGGGGTTCTGTGGGGTGGGGATGGTACAGTGAGGTAGCCCCTCTACCCCCCTTTCCCTTCCCCCCTCCACGCCTCTTAAATCGATGCAGATGTATGGCAATTTTTATTTTAACCTGAAAACTTTAACCATGGATCTCTCCATAACCATAGGGCTCCGAGTAGTGGGGATGGTACTGGGGGATAGCCAAACCTCCCCCCCTCCCCCCTCCATCCTCCCCGCATCAAAAATCAACGGCCCATAATCGAAATTTTAGCCGCCAAGTGTTGACGGTGATACGTCAAAGTTCAGTGAGTGAGAATGTTGTGAGTGGATAGCGAAACTTAAGAGGAAATAGGTCATGGGTTCCTGCATAGTTAGTTAGTTTTGAGTTTGTTATGTTTTTTTTTCTACAACTGCGGTACTTTTTCAATAATTCTTGTACCAATACTTTAGAACCAACACATGAGACATGAACAGCCGGCTTCCAGAAAAAATATTATTGTTATGTCACAAATTAAATGACGCGATTCTACAAAACCTAATAACCCCTTATCACCGACTCACCAGAACACATTGCATTCCGTGAACACGCCAGTAACCAAACCAGAACACAATAGATCCCATGGGTCGAAGTGTCCGAGTTATTTCTCGGCCCCTCTACAAGATAACCAAACCAGCACAAGGGCGCTAGACGACCCCGTGTATGGCATGTATACCCCTGTGACGGATCAGGTCAGTGGCCCCGCCACCTACCACTTTTCAGTCGCAGGGGATAGGGACCTCCCCTGCGGCCCCACCGCAACCACTATCAGGTGGTAGAGCGGTGGTGGCCCCGTCCAGGCCGCCAAAGGTAGGGAGAGTGGCACATAGCAATCTTCTAACGCCGCAGCCTCCAACCCTCAGCTGAGATATTGTATGGGTAAGGAAGGCCCCATATGACATCTCAGCTCACCTCAGTTGCGATGTCGCCCAAGCGGCACCGCAACCTATTTGTTGTCAGTTACTTCGTCAGCTTAATCGGCAAAACCCCTGATGAGCGGCCCCTCCTCAGGTTTCTTCACCATGCCAGCCTGGCTACTGAGCCTCCACGCCTCGACATTGCCTGTGTCTGTCATGTTGACTTGTTCAAATTAATATTTTGTTGAAATCACACATTATAAATAAAAACGATTTTAAAATCACCACACAATGACACAACAAAAAAGTATTAAGGTAAAATTTCCTAACTTCACACAAAAAAAAATTATAAAAGTACCCTCTGGAATAACCACATTTTGATGTAAAACTGTCGGCTTAGCGTTAATTTAACTTTTTGTAAACAACCCCGTTAGCTGGATAACTTTTTTAACTCTGAAAAACATAATTGGGACTTTAGAACTTGTTACTGAATGGATAGGGTTCGCAACGAATATATCCGGTATACTTTAAAAGTGGCCACAATACAGGACAAATTAACGGAGAGTACTACACGGTCAAAATAACTTTGCACTTTGAGCTGTCAATGTCACTCTGACGTTTGACTCTCGCTATTGGCGCACGGTCGGGAGTTAGTAGTCGTTTGACATTTCGTGTGCACAATTATTTTGACCGAGTAGTAGATTGAGATCATAAGGTCATGTCATGAGAACCACAGAACAGCACGTCGCCGTCGTGAGGAAGGCTCTGAGCCTACCTGAAGACAAAAGAGGCCGAGGAAGACCGACATTGACATGGTGGACTAACCTAGATCCTCGATAGAACTTCTTGGCACCATGAAATAAGTAGAGGCGACCCCACTTAAAGTGGACAACGGCTAGGAAGGAAAAGAAAAAAGTTCGCAAGTCCCAATTATTTTTTCCAGTGAAGTCCCCAAAACTGAATTATGAAATTCATTTAAAAATGTTACTGTTATTTTTTTGTTTGTCAGCAAAGGAATTGTTTTCATGAACCTTTGGGCTTTGTGAAACTTTCGGTGTAGTTAACATTGTTGATGACATTCAGAAATTAGGGTTGTGAGTTATTTTTGTGGCGGTTTAAGAGGTTGTTTATGTTACAATATTGTAAGTCTTTATTTCCGTTATATTTATAGAACTTTCGGCTGCTTAAAGAGTGCACTTACTCACGACATTTGGACAACTTCACTGGCCTTCAAAACTTAGTACCCCACTTCTAGTATTATATAATCTGTGCCCACTTGCACACTTTTTAAATTGCAATTTCCCCTAAGAATAATAGAAGTCAGAGTTTTGAAACACAAACGATTTTGAGAAAATTTCATCAACTAACTTGGAAATTATAGTAAACGTCTTTATCTAGAAATCAAGACAGACACCAAGAAATAGCCATTTTTAACTTACTGGCAAAAACTCAACATTTCTGTACCTATATGTTTTACACCATTACATTTTAATAACTGGTATTGCCACCTCTGGCTCTGATTACAGCTTCGAGCTGGTTTGGCATAGGTACTGAAGACGAGATTTATTCGAGAATATCTTTTTTATCTCTTATTTTAAGTGAAAATCGTTACTTATATTCGGCATTCGATGTCGGCGATGGAGATGGTGGAAATGCCAAAATGTAAGAGATTGACCACGTGACAGTCAATAAAGTTTGACAATTCCATACAATTTTCCAATCACTATCGTAACGCTTTCGTTTATAGAATGATATTTGTCTATATATTATGTGAGTTTATATGTTTGTAAACGCACCCAAGATACTGGAAAACAATTCCTAGTGTGGTGCAACGATTTCTCATTTAAAAAAAAAAAGTGCGTTGCGTATCGGAAAGCCAACTTCAGGGCTACCAAGAAGTTTGCTGAGAACTATACTTGCATATATCCGGAATAAATGTAGCTTACGACACTCGGCAATAGCGTAATTTTATATCAGTAAAATAATTTCCTTTATCGGATCAAACCTATTATACTTCCTACAAACAAGTTTTACTTCTTCATAACATTTGATTTAAAGGTCTATTAATACTTTCTTTTTACCCTCTCTTGTCTCGCTCTCTAAGAATTGGCATATTTAAAAAAAAAAAACAAAACAAATGAACATCTCAACAACAAAGAATAAATGCCTGTGATTCCGGAAGAAATTCTTTAAAATTATTATTTGTTCAGAATACAACTTCGTCCGCCGATAAGTCTTCCTTGTACTAATTAATTATTAATTTCAAAGGGTTGTATCAAGTCATTGAACCTTCTAAAGTCACAACCTTGCCCCTTGTGATCCATTAGATAATTTCATTCATACTTAAATTTGAGTATTCTTATAATTTCATTGTTCTTAGAGAAATAAACGTACTTGAATTAATTTTATTTGACTTGTGTTACAAGGAATCTAATTAAGGAAGCAATTTAGAGATTTTGAGGCTAAGATTTCTTAACGTAGGTAATAAAAGACGAAACGATTCTCTGTCTGTTGTTACGATATTATGTGTATTTTGTTTTATTTTTATATTCCGACACTGTGACCAGTGTGTGTTGCCAGTGATGACCTATGATGTGAAAGCTCTGAGACGTGGTCACTCACATTGGGCCTCATCAGAAAGCTTACAGTCACCCAAAGGGCAAGGGAGAGGGCTATGCTCGGAGTTTACTTTCTTGATCAAATCATAAATGTAGAGAACCACAAGAGAAGCTGATTTACCGACATAACCCGAAGATATGTCAAACTTAAGTGGCAGTGGGCACATTGCTCGCAGTACGGATCGCCGATGAGGCAGAAAAGTTCTGGAGTGGCGACCGCGAACTGGAAGACGTTGCGTTGGAAGGCCTCCCACTAGTTGGACCGATGATCTGGTGAAAGTTGCGGGGATCCGCTGGATGCGAGACGCACGGTACCGATTAATATGGCGACGCTTGGGGGAGGCCTATGTCCAGCGGTGGACGTCTTTCGGCTGATATGATGATGAAGCTGATGATGACCCACACAGGAGTTTGATTGATTGGATTTGATTTAATGATAAAATGCTCTGGCTATAATTTTCATTGCTTAACCTTGGATTTCAAATAAAGTTTCCTATTGATGATAAAATTATAATAAAACAACAGTTTGGTGATTATTATAAACAAACAGGAAAACTCAGTAACAAGAGAAGCGGGTTAAGTGCCTCCTTCCTTATACAATCATAAAGATATTTACCCAAGAAAACTTCGATAAAAGCGCTTGAATTCGACTTTCCAAAACGCAGAACAAGTTGAAACCGAACACGTATTTTCCCTCGCATATCGCGAAAACTTTACTTCCAAAGAAAACGTAACTTTACATGATATTTCACGTTCATTCTTATCTAATGTCCATATATCATTCATACCCTATTTACTCATCTAGACGTCGACTACCATCATGTTTGGCTACCGCCTGACTCAAGATCGATCGGTAAAGAAAAACAGAATTCCAAAAACCAACAACTCGATTTCAACTTTAACCTCAACGTGATAAAGTTTGTAATAGCTTGGGAGTTTGCACATGCCATGTTGTACCAGGTATAACAAAATTCGCCAAGAAATTTGCAAGGCAGATAAGTCAAAAGTTCTTTCGTAAACAAACCTAGTATGAAGGTTTTGAAGTCAATTAATAAATGTGATATTTTTCCTATGAGAATCGAGTTTTTGCCGACAGAAGTTTTTCCTTTCTCAAAGTAATATATATTGTCTTGAAACTTGTTTACAATATTCTAATGAAAAAAAAATCGATGTGCTATTTATAACAAACTAGCTTCTGCTAGCGGCTTCACCCGCGTGAATGTCGAAAATCATCCCAAAGTAACATATTCCCGGGATAAAAAGACTATAATCTATCTTTGCCAAATTTCATCCAGATCTTTCTAGCCGTTTCTTTCCAGCGTGAAGAAGTAACAAACATACAAACACACACACTCACAAACTTTTGCCTTTATAATATTAGTGTGATGTGACAAGATAAATTAAATTTAATATTTACAAAACACTTATAAACCCATATTTTTTAAACTACATAATTTGTCTAATACTAGACACGCTTCGATTGCCAATCCATTGAAACACGTAATTATAACACGATATCTTGTGAAAATACCCTGATTCAAAGAGTACAATGCGCATAACGACTGAAGCTATTTTCATGATACATAGCTAAGAACACTCTCGACGAGTCATATTTCAAACAAAAACTAAATCAAAATCGATTCATCCTTTAAGAAGCTTTGATGCCACAGACATACACAAATATACACATACACAGGTACACACTTCAAACTTATACCATCCCTTTTTTCCGTCGGGAGTTAAAAAGAAGATGGCCAGTCTTTCAAGTATTTGACTACAAATATAGCTTCGATTTTCTCACTGTGGAACAAAGCATCTAATTTTCTGCCACTTCTCTCGACTAAGGGCTATTTTAGACCAGCCTTTTATAAGGGTTAAACTCTCTTTAATGTAACTTTACAGTATCTACTGGACTACCGTTACGCGTTTTGTGTTTGCATGACTGTCTTATCGGTGAAGTAATAGATGCAAGCGCCGCTACCGACCTCTGGGCCTTGGGTTCGATCCCCGAGCTGGAAATCTTACTGAAAACATCCTATTTAAAATAAAATTCTCAGTAACAGACCGAATTGAACTTAAACATAAACATAACAGGCCAAAATGTGTTTAATATAATGATATGTTATGTACTTTGTTTAACACAATATACAAGCCTGTGTCTAAAACCTCTAAAATGATCCTTACTAATAAAACAGCCTCTTTTTTCACAACTCCACCATAACTTTCAGGCGATACCTTCATAAAATGGTTTATTGGGTATCCAGGCCCTTTGCCGCATCCCTGTTGATATGAAACTAATTTGCAGCCTCCTTTGGCTAGCTCGGTTTCATTGAAAATTTTATGAGTAAATGTGTATCTAGCAGAGTATAATGTAGGCTTAGGCACCTGCTCTATCATTTTGCTTTAGTCATAAATTATGTAACAGTTTATATAGATATTTGTGTCTGCCGAAAATAATCGGTACAAGCCATTTAGTACATGGCTGTAGTAAAAGGCGACTGAAAGATTTTTCAAAGACATCTTAAAGCTAAAGCGTCAGCTCAATTATAAACCGGAATCCAATAAAAGTAACATAAATAGTTTGAAAAACACACTTTAATATAAAACCAAACTAAAAAGAACAAAATAACTTTGAAAAAAATATAAGTTAAGTGTAGTCCGAGGTACTTTAAGGGTGGCTCCAATAGAGGATTGGAGAAATTGTATTACCCGACAACCTTTGACAGAAAGTCTTGGCGCCGTTAAACAAGGAGGGCTGACCCCACCTAAAGTGGGAAAAGGCTAGGAAGACGAAGAAGAAGACAGTGATTAACAAAAAAAAACATTTTATATTAAAAGAGCTGTCTACCAGCCCGTCTGCTCACTGCAGCGTAAAGACCTGCATAATATCCTTCTCATAATACCGAGAAGGTATGACCAGTAATGAACACACTTCTCAAAGACGAATCGGCAAGTTAAGACGCAAAATAAATTTAGAACTTTTTGTTTTCCAAAGAAGTGTTTCACCACGGCAGATACATAGTGTTTTTCTTTTCAGCGATTCGCAATATATTAAAAAATGTACCTGTATCAAACAATAAGACTTGCGAAAGCCCTTCAACTGCTCTATAAAATTCACTGAATACATATTTTCCATGCAATCTCAGGGCGTGCCAGCCACATCTATAAAAAGCTTTATAAATTATTACGGCGGTAATAAAGCCAGAGGGCGCTGCCATCTTGATGACGTCATGCAAACATTAATATATGAAATCGTAATGAGCTGCTAGCTGTCGTTATCTTTATGTTATGATGTGATGTGAGTGGATGATTTATATTCTGTAGGAGTTAGAAGATGGATCATTATTATGCCAAGTAATATGGGGATGCTCAACATATTCTTATATTTATATAAATCTTCATTGGTTTAATGAAGATTTAATACATTGTTTGTCATTATGTTTGAAGAACTAATTAGGTCATATCGGTACGTTTTTAGTCACGATAATATGACAAAAAATATCCACCAACAAATTTGATTGTGCAGAACCTGTAACTGATGCCAACATTTGATACCAGGGTTACAGATAAAACCCGAAGAATTTCCAAATTAAGGTGGCAGTGGACAGGACACATTGCTCATAGAACGGATAGTCGATGCAGCTGAAAAGCTCTGGAGTGGAGACTGCGAACCAGAAGACACAGCATTCGAAGGTGTCCCTCTAGATGGGCCAATGACTTGAGGCTCTAGAAAAGTGACATTCGATGTCAGCGAAGGCGACAGTCGAAATTTCTAAATGTAAGGGATGGATCACATGATTTTTCGATGTCGCTTGTCAATCCTAAACAATTTTTCCTTTTTGACTGTCACTTGTCTAGGGTCTCTTGTTAAGGCTGTGGACATCCGATGGATGCAAGACGCACAGGACTGATTAGTGTGATGGCGCTTTGTGACGCCTTTGTCCAGCAATGCACGTCTTTTGCCTGTATGATGATGACGATTTCAGGATTATTTGAATAAATCGTTGCTTGCTAGTTGACTTGTCTCAAGTTTTACCCAACCAGCTAGGAAAAATTGACTTATTTTAGCCTGCCACTGTCTCATAAGTAAGCCTTTAGCAAAGAAGAAATTGATAAAATCAACAGGCCTGAATTGATACTTAGTTGGTTTAGCAATTTTTATTCTTAAACCTTGTTTATACTTTTTTTTCTATTCTTCTCTGTTACTTTGTGATTGTTGCTGTTGTGCTGTGTCTGTGACAAATAAAAGTTTACCATTCTATTGTTATTCTTGTTTGATAACCGAAATCACACCGGTTCGATTATTTAGACGATGCGTCGCCGCAACACTACTGGTTTCTATGTATTGATCAGGTGATTAGTTACGGAAGGTGGTTCAATAAAGAAGCCGTTGAGCAGTGATGCCCCAAGTTGTGGGTTTGTCTACAGACAGGCGTTTAATTTTGTGTAAATCATTTTATCGCCACTGCTCTCAAAAGGGTGAAGGAAAACATCGTGAGAAAACCGGCATGTCCTAGAATCAAAACATTGAAGACATGTGAAGTCCAACAACCCGCACTGACCCAGTATGGTGTACATTACGGCTCGCTCCTTCTCAAAGGAGATGGCCTATGTCCCAGCACTTGGCTCATACAGGCCGATTATCCTTGTTTATATAGAAACCAGTAGTGATACTGCCACTTGCAGCAATCTACGGTAACGTGGATCGTTGTTATGCCATCAGACAACCTAATAATACTGTCTTATTTTCAAGAAAAGAAGACTCCGTCGTTAATAATTATTCACAAAACGAGTCCCGATATTGTCAGCTGCATCTATTTACATTATTGTTTTAACATAGTCGTTTATAAATGTATTAGCTGACTGATAATATGGTCCTATTATTAAACGTTACTGTTTAATAATAAGACCATATTATTAGTGATCGAAATATATTTGTATATACGGGTTGTGTGATCTTTACGATATTGTGCAGATTGTGCTGTCTTTTTTGTTTATTTTCCTAGTGGCCGAAAGCACTACTGCTGAGCTTGTGGTTTTGAGTTAGGTTCCCGGTATATATACACGTAGTTTAGGAGTCCGAGTATCTAAAAAAATGCTTATTGGTTAAAGCTTTTTTTAATGTTCGACTGCTATGAATGTTTGTAAGACAGGCTTATCGGTGAAATATAATTTATTAATATAATGATGGCGATTTCAGTTACCTTTGAAACATAATATGAATTTGAGTAAAATTCTAATAAATCACACTAAGCAATAAGAATACCTATTATTTCTATGATACGATAGACTACGTACCTATACTAACTACTTTGATCATTATTATGCAAATGGGCATTATGTGGACATTATGTTAAACCGCTCTACATTATCTTTGTTCTCATACTCTTTAAATCAGTTGCAAAAAAAAAAATAAGCTCTGCCTCACCCTCTGCGAATACAGGCGTGATGTGGTATGTTATGTTAAAAAAAACGAAAAACTGATATGTTATGCAATTGACTTGGTATATTTGTACCAGTATATCTTTATTTTAATTGATTAAACGGCATTTTGACAAAAAATACCCTCTAATATCATTTGTATTCTTCATTGCCGAAGGTCTTGCCCGTCCTGAAAAGCTTTGACGGATACATTGACGATTTGACTCCAGGCCATATCTTTGGCTCTTCTCACGAACTGCCCTGAGAAGAGCCGAAGACACGGTCAAAACGGGCTTTTTTATTTATTTCTTGTAAAGCATTTCAGTACTAGCTTCTGCCAGTGGCTTCGCCCGCGTGAAAGTCGAGAATCATCCCGAGGGAACATATACCCGGGATAGAAAGTATGCTATGTGTCTATAATCTATCTCTTTACTAAATTTCATCCAGATCCGTCCAGCCGTTTGAGCGTGAAGAAGTAACACACACTCAAACACACACTCACAAACATAAGTAGCTTATCTTACTTAAGATAACCGTTCTCCCTGGGCATGATGAGAAACCCGATAAATTTCTTCCACTTGTGAATTAAACCCAAATACAAGTATGAAGTCTGGAAAACTCTCAAACGGAAACCGAACTCCACACGGACAAAAAATGGTTGAATTTGCACTCGAAAACAACTGTAAAATAGTAAATACCATGTTTAATCGCAAGTCTCACAAAAAATGGACCTGGCGATCACCAGACGGAAGATATCGCAACGAAATAGACTTCATACTCACGAACAAACATACCAATACCAAGTACATAAATTCGACGTAATAAATAATTTCAACTTTAACACAGACCATAGAATGATAAGATGCAAACTGTCCGTGAAACTAAAACGTAAGAAGCGGATTGTAAAACCTATCGACTACACTAGAAATCTACTTTTGGTGTCAGGAGAAGGAGCAAGATCTTGCCAAAATAAATTTATGGAAGCATTATGTACAACAGTGGGAATACAAGACCAGTACAACAAATCCGAAACTTTAATTAAGAACATGTTGCACTACTGCCGGCAAAAGATAGAGGTAAGAAAGAGTACGTAAATCAAGAAACAAAACACCTATTAAAACAGAGAAAACTTTTATACAAGGGAAAAAGAACCAAAGAAATTACAGCCAAAATAACAAAAATAAGTAAGGAAATCAACAGAAACATATCACACGAAAAGAAAAATATAGGCAAATTACGTTAGATAACTTAATAAAACGAACAGGCGCTTTACGTAAAGCTTACAAAGAGTTGAGGGACAAGACCGAGTGGGCTGCGAACCTGAAAAATAAACGTGGAAACATACTAACACGACGTCCAGACATAATCCACGAAGCAATACGTTTCTATAAAGAACTGTACACCAACGATCAGCAAAACAATACCAGCGACCACATTATGTGAAGAATTTACAATGACCAAAATTCTTCTGGAACTGGAACGGAAAGCTTTCTCCAATCTGAGATCGAATACGCCATAATCACGCAGAAAAATTATAAATCTCCCGGTAGCGACAATATTGCAAATGAAGTTCTGAAGTCCCTATGCATCCCACTGCTCAAACCTCTTCAACTCCGCTTCAATAAAATCCTAAGCGTGGAAAAAACGCCAGAACAATGGTCAAAGTCCACAATCACTTTGCTTCACAAAAAGGGAGAACGAAGTGAACTGGGTAATTATAGGCCCATCAGCCTTATGACCAATTTATACAAAATATTTTCGAAGGTCATCTTGAATAGAGTTACTAAAATACTGGATGAGAATCAACCACGTGAACAAGCTGGTTTCCGTAAAAAGTACTCAACGATGGACCACATAAAGGTTGTTACTCAGGTAATAGAGAAAGCTAATGAGTATGGGAAAACTGTTTATATGTGCTTTATCGACTACCAGAAGGCTTTCGACTCCCTTCACTACGATGCGATTTGGTCAGCACTTTACACCAAGGAATAGACGTTAAGTACGTAAATTTAATCAAAAGCGTTTACTCTAAATGTTGGGCGAAAGTGCGACTGGAAAGAGAAGGAATAGAGATTCCCATACAAAAAGGTGTACGACAAGGAGATCCGCTATCACCTAAATTGTTTTCGGCGGTACTCGAGTCAGTATTTAGGTACCTAGAGTGGAGCAAAAAGGGCATTAAAGTGGATGGAGAGTACCTGAGCCATCTCCGCTTCGCGGATGATATTGTTGTCTTTGCTGAAACCGCAATTGAATTGGAATCCATGGTGAGCGAATTAGCAGGACAAAGTAAGAAAGTCGGTCTATCGCTGAACGCTTCAAAGACAAAAAATATTTCAAACGGAGAGAACATTGAAGTCACAGTAGAGAACACAAAAATAGAATATTTTAAGGACTATATTTACCTAGGGCAGTTGGTGTCGTTTGAAAACTGCACTGAAAAAGAGACACATAGAAGAATAGCTTTAGCATGGAAAAAATACTGGGGACTGAAACAAATTATGAAAAACAGAGAAATCAACTTACATATAAAAAATAAAGTCTACGAAATAGCTATACTACCCTGCTTTACGTACGGATGTCAAACGTGGTCGTTGAGGAAAGAAGACGAAGGGAAGATAGCCATATGCCAAAGAAAATGGAAAGAAGTATGTTACACATAAAAAATCAGACACAGTAAAGAACGAAATAATACGGATGAAAACAAAACTAACCGACGTAAAGCAGATAATAAGATTACTGAAGTGGAACTGGGCAGGGCATCTGTGTAGACTGGATAGTACTAGGTGGACAAAGAGGGTTACCGAATGGATACCACTAGAAGCTAAAAGAAAGCAAGGAAGACAAAGAAAGAGATGGAGATATATATTTACCCAACGTTGTGGACCAGAGTGGATGCAGCAGGCGCGCGATAGAATCGTGTGGAGTGATTTAGGGAAGGCCTACGCCGCTGAGGGGACCGCTACGAATAGCGATGGCAAACGCTCATAAAATAAAGTTAAGAAGGAAGAAATACATTGAGATTGAGAAGAAGGATTTCTTTTAAAAGTATTTTCTATGTAGAGTAAAGGGCATTTTTATTTTATTTTATTTACAAGTATGAAGTCTATGACCAGTGTGTGTTGCCAGTGATCACCTATGGGACCGAGACGTGGTCGCTCACAATGCGCCTTATCAGAAAGCTTAAAGTCACCCAAAGGGCAATGGAGAGGGCTATGTTCGGAATTTCCTTGCGTGATAACGTCAGAAATGATGATATCCGCAGGAGAACAAAAGTTACTGACATAGCCCGAAGATTTGCCAAACTTAAGTGGCAGTGGGCAGGGCACATTGCTCGCAGAACGGATGGCCGATGGGGCCGAAAAGTTCTAGAATGGCGACCGTGAACCGGAAGACAATACCTTGGAAGGCCTCCCACTAGGTAGACCGATGACCTGGTTAAGGTTGCGGGAAGGCGCTGGATGCGAGACGCACGGGATTGGTCAATGTGGCAACGCCTGGGGGAGGCCTATGTCCAGCAGTGGACGTCATTCGGCTGAAATGATGATGATGATGATGACAAGTATGATTCGATGTCAGCGATGGCGGTGGTCGAAATGCCAAAATTTAAGGGATTGGTCACGTGATATTTCGATAGCTTTCGACATCTCCATCCATCTTTGACAATTTTCCAATCGCTTTCGCCACGCTTTCTTTGATAGAATGAAAATTTACTAGAGCCTCGGTGCTCAGTAGTAGCGCTTTCGAATATATGTGTACTGAGAATATCAGTATATTTTCTGAAAACGGCAAACATGCACATCAAATCATTCAATGAATATTTCCAAGACGACGTGATCCGTTTCAGCTCGTGTCTAGATTCAGCGGAAACTGAAAGAACCC
This sequence comes from Orthosia gothica, assembly GCA_949775005.1. Taxonomy (NCBI): domain Eukaryota; kingdom Metazoa; phylum Arthropoda; class Insecta; order Lepidoptera; family Noctuidae; genus Orthosia; species Orthosia gothica. The sequence goes on along the minus strand of OX459062.1, from coordinate 11,337,915 downwards.
AACCATTATTTTCTTTTTTATTGTTATAAATCAATTGGTCTTTATTGATAAATAATATATACAACTGAATATTTCTAATCTTATGACTAATAACAAAACAAAATTACATACAAAGGGGAGAAGGAAAAGGGCTCATTGCGCATCAAAAAATTCGTCCACATCGATGTCAATGGGAAACGTGCCCAGAACGCTGGCAGCATTGCCACGTTGAATGGCAATGCTGATCCTCTGGCTGAAGAAAAGGCCAGCCCTCTGGTCACGTGAACAGTCGACTAACCGTTTACTTATGTCTCGAAAAACTCGGTGAGCACTCGGACCCCATGGACCTAATGTCTCAACCCCAAACGGCTCAAACATATAACTGCCAATAAAGTTATACAGGCAGTACCATTGCATGCAACAAGTGATATACGATTATTTTTTATGATATGCCTTGTCAAAACGTACGACGCGACGCTACAATTCACCAAGACAACGGTTGCGAAGGATGCGCCCCCTGCACCCTCCCTGCACGGCGGGCGCCCTAAGCCCGTACCGCGACTGCGCCGTGCCGCTGCTGTCATAAGTGCCAAGTTCCGTCACTCAATTTTGACATTGTTTTTTTTGTGTTATTTAGTTTTCTAGTTATTTTATTAGTGATAGTGTGTAAATAGTGTTTTAATAATATTGGTAAGTGAAATTTAATTTTTATGTTAAGCGCCGGCTGTAGCGATACCGGAAACTGTAGCAGTCAACCTGCTACATCACTTGATATTCAGCTGGTGAGATGTCCCCATTGCTCTCAGGCACGTTTTTTTAAGGGCGAACGGGGGCTACGGATCCACTATGGTAAAGTACACAAACCCCATAGTGTACCTTCGTGCCCCCCAGCTGTGCAGACACCACAAATACAAACCGAAACGCTTTGGAAAACCCTTACAAAATTAAAAAACTCTACACCGATTTTAAAGAGAATTCCCCGGGGCGCGAGACGGTCTGGCGCGCTTAGTCTGGCGCGATGCGTCCGTCTTGCGACCCAGGAGAACTCACTAAGTGCCTGGGAGGAATTGCTCACCTTCCCTTATAGGATTCTGCATGTCCAGAAAAATTTGGCTATAAAAAAAACACTAACGACCCAAATTAAAGACAATTGTAACGATTCGACCCTTCTTTTAAATTCAAAATTACCAGCATTCAATCACCCTTCCCAGAAAGGTGTGTGTTCGCATGTAGAGTCCAAATTAAGTGAAGGTGACATTAGGGGAGCGGCCAGGCTATTGTTCAGTAGTGATGTGGTGGCGCCTTACTCTCCAGAAACAATTTCAGCCTTGGAGAGTAAACATCCAGCGCCTGCGGATGATCTCACCTTTCCCGACCCACCCAACACCCCCGAACTCAATTCATCCTTTCTACAGGTTTCAGCCCCCCAGTTGATTGCAGCCGTGAGCTCCTTCCGAAGCGGTTCCGCTGGCGGCCTCGACGGCCTGACTCCTCAACATTTAAAAGACCTTTTAAGTTCAGGCGCCGGGGACGCTGGTGAGTCTCTTTTGAAGGAGCTTGCGGCTCTAGTCTACCTAATGCTCTCCGGCGGTGTGAACGATGCCGTCGTCGATGTCTTATACGGGGCCAACTTATGTGCCCTGCGCAAGAGGGACGGCGGTATTCGTCCAATTGCCGTCGGTTGCACCTACAGGCGTATGGCAGCCAAAATATGCTGTAAACTGTATAGTAAAACTCTAACTACTAAATTCCAGCCCCTACAGCTTGGCTTTGGTTCCAGAGGGGGTTGTGAGGCTGCCGTACATGCCCTTTCCACTTTTTTGAATTCCGGTAAGGGTGAGTTCATCCTCAAGGTTGACGTTAAAAACGCCTTTAATTCCGTCAACAGGGACACTTTGTTGGCTGAAGCAAAAAAAGAGTTACCAGAAATTTTCGGCTTTTTGTGGCAGTGCTATAGGCACCCATCAAAATTATTATACAAAGACAATGTTTTGGAATCTTCAGTTGGTTGCCAACAAGGTGACCCTCTCGGGCCAGTCATTTTCAGTCTGGCTATTCATCCGATCATTCAAAAACTAAATTCAAAATTTAACGTATGGTATTTGGATGATGGAACACTAGGAGGTGACGTAGACACCGTTTTAGCAGATTTCCAATTCCTGAAAGAGCACTTTAAATCCATCGGCCTAGACCTGAACTACTCCAAATGTGAAATTTTTCTTTGTGACAGTACCGACAGACAACCGACCCTACAGAAATTTCATGCAATAGCCCCGGACATCAAAATTTTAGATAAAAGTTCACTGCACCTCCTAGGTTCCCCAATTTTGGCAGACAGTTTTTCTTCATTCATTGATGGCAAAATTAACCATTTTAATGATATTTCGGATAGACTATCAAAAATTAACCTTCATTCGGCTTTTACCCTCATTAGGTATTGCTGTTTTGGACCAAATTTTATGTATTTTCTCCGCTCTTCCCCTTTATGGAAGCAGCCACTTCTCCTGGAAAAAATTGACGAAATTATTCGATGCACTCTGTCATCTATCTTAAATGTGGCCTTGGATGACCGAGCCTGGACGCAAGCCACGCTACCCATTCGCTTCGGTGGGCTCGGCATCCGCAAAATTTCTAGTATAAGCCTACCGGCGTTCCTGTCTTCGGTCCACAGCACTGAAACGTTAACCACTAAAATTTTATCCCTGTCACTGGTTAACTGTGAAGTGCCGTGCTCGACCGACGCAGTGTGCGCCTGGAAAGTGGCTTGCCCGAACACGGCGTTGCCCGAAAACCCATCTTCCCAAAGACAGTGGGATGAGCCGCTCTGCGGATTGGTACGGAATAAACTCATAAATACGTCCACCAATACTGCTGAGCGTGCTCGCTTACTGGCTGTGGGTGAATGGGAGTCGGGCCTCTGGCTACAGGCTTTACCGTCACCCAACTTAGGTACAATGTTGAGTGACACTACTTTCCGGATCGCTACATGTCTGCGCCTAGGCTCTCCCAGCGGAGCTCCACATCGTTGTCAATGTGGTGAAGCAGTCGACCGCCTCGGACACCATGGCCTATCCTGCAGTAGGAGCGCTGGTCGGATAGCACGGCACGCCAGCATTAATGACATCATACGTCGAGCTCTTGTTACCGCCGGGGTGCCAGCTGTTTTAGAACCCAATGGCTTAGCACGCGACGATGGGAAGAGACCGGACGGGATGACCATAATGCCTTGGAAGTTGGGTAGGCCTTTGGTGTGGGATGCAACATGTGTCGATACCCTTGCGCCATCCCATCTTCTTAGCACGGCGGGCTGTGCTGGGGCGGCTGCTGCTGGTGCAGAAAACCTCAAACGGCGCAAATATAACAACTCTATTGTTATAATAAATAATAATATTATTTGAAGTGAAAACGCCTTTTTGCGTTTCGAAAATACTTTAATTTAACGCATTGCTTACCTACAACACAGAACAGCCAAGGCAGAGTGGTAGACAAGTTTACATACAGGATCTACCCACAAGAGATGTTTTTCTGGAGGCAATTTTCAATACGTAATTTGTAATCATCAATCCATGATATCGAGCTTATGTTATAATTTTCTCTCAATATTTAATCATATTCTATTAATATTATTCTATCATTCTGTGCAGTCGGGGCATATTTATGGTCTTGGTCAGCCAGCTCGCGAATATGTAACCTCCGATTGCACAGCATGATTTTCTTCTTGTTTTTTATTGACCTTGCCAAAATTGAAGTTTTGGCTCACCAGTAAAATGTTCGCTTTGTCACATAATGTTGAATGCCTCTAAGATACAGATATAATACCTTGCGTTCGTATGTATGTCGGCGCCTAGTAATCCATTTTTCAAGCACTTTCTGCCATCCGGTTAAGCTGAAACATTTGGTTCATTTAATGGAACTTTGAAAACATTGAAATCATTATTATGGTTTTATGAAGCTAGTCTCCTGATGGAGCTGGAAGGTGGCCATAGCAACTCCTCAACCAGAGAAGATAGAACCAACATGTCCAAACATGTTGATAATGAAAATTTTATAATTATATTATATTACATTACCTTTGAGTTAAAAAGTATGTAATTTTATTTAAAACGCTTTTATTAGCTTGGTATGTATGTATTTATGTTATAGATTCTTTGAACTTGATTTTTACTCCCTTCAAAACGTCGGATTAATATGAATGTTTGCACAGTTATCAAGGACCGATGACAATGCAATAATTTAAATAGTTTGTCCCATTATTCTTACCAGGATCTTCAGGATTAGCGTTTTTTTTATATTCGTTACTCGTTAGTGTCTTTATGCCAAGTACCAAGGCGTGTGCTAAGACATGCACATGGCTTAATTTCAAGTTATATCCGAAGACACGGCGGTGCCTTGCACCAAGTACACGTATTAAAAAGGTAAATGTTCCGGAGAGGAAGCATGCGTATCAGCTATCATATCCAGGAAAGGCAGTAGGCACGCTAATTATCCACTCCCATCACAGTCAGGTAATTGGACGTCACACGATATTTCAACGCACTGTATTGTCGTATATTTTTGTTTACGTGGCAAAAGAAAAAAGACTTGTCCAATATTTTTAGGTAATCTTACTGACGGACTAAATAGATATTTTTGTCAACTACCCTTTTGTGGTTTAAAAAACTCAAAACACGTTTGAATGGTAAATAGAACTAAAGAGTTAAAATAAAAAATAACGGGAAAAAAACTAGCCAAGTGCGACTTGGACTCGCGCACGAAGGTTTCCGTACCAGTATCGCAAAAAACGGCTAAAAATATCACCTTTGTTTGAATCCCATCCGGGAGCCCTACGTAAATATTTATTTTTCGTATTTGTTGTTATAGCGGCAACAGAAATGCATCATCTGTGAAAATTTCAATTGTCTAGCTATCGCGGTTCATGAGATACAGCCTGGTGACAGACAGACAGACGGACAGTGGAGGCTTAGTAATAGGAGCCCGTTTTTACCCTTTGGGTACGGAACCATAAAAAGGAAAAGTTAGAGTCATTTTGAAAATATCTTAAAAAGCACCCCACGCTTTTTATTCGACGATGGAGTGAGCTTACCCTGAAGAAGCCTGATCACTCTTACCTTGAAGAGATTTGGGTTGAATGCGTTCGGAAACACAGACGCAGGTAGTGAGTTCCAGTCATTCGCGGTGCGCATTATGAACGATGTTTGGAAACGCTAGGTGCGAATTGGTAGAATGGCAACCCAGTAAGGATGGTAACTTGCATTGCGTCTAGATATCCGATGGTAGAAGCGGGCCGGTAGAGTGAGGTCGTGGAGTCCTTAAGTACATTCACCGAAGTACAGTCTGTAGAAGACCGACAAGCAGGCAATCTTGCGGCGATGAGCCAAGATTGGCATCCACCAGTTCAACGTAGCCGTGAGCCTCTTGGCTCTGCGTTCCACCGAGTCAAGCGCGGCAAGCTGATACTTAGCTCAGCCATCCCAAAGGTGGCTGCAATACTCCATGCAGGATCGGACTTGCGCTTTGTATAGAGTTAAAAGCTTTCCAGGCGTAAAGTATCGCTACACTCTATTTAGGATGTCCCGTTTTTAGGCCGCAATTTGAGCATTGGAATCAATGGAGGCGCCGAAGTTGAGACTTGATGTTAACTCAATGCCTAGAAGCCTAGGAGCTCGAGCTGATCAGTCACAGGAACAGATGCATTCCTAAAAGTAGGATGTTTAATCAATACTTACATATTAAGATACCTTTATATTTTAAGTTTGTTATAATAAGAAATTTTAAATATAAGACAGTTTATAATAGAACAGTTTATGCACAAAGGCGAGCTCAACCCATAATTGGGGTTTCTAATAACTTCAGTTGGCGTAGGAAGAGAAATATGCATATGTGGACAGTACATCAAGTGAACAACAAAAACTTAAAAATCACTTAATAATTTAAAATGCTTCTGCTCCATAAAATATAGCTTGATCTCTGCGACATATGTCAAACTGACGTATACGTTATTGTTAAGTTATTGTTAGCGTGTCAAGTGCTATTGTTACTGTAATGATACTAACAGCAGTCGCAGAGATCGAGCTATCTTTTATGAATTATAGTCACTAAATAAACTAAACAAATACGTGTACAATACACAATCCATAAATATAGGTAGTTTTCTTAACATAAACCTTCGATTTCTTTATTAGAGATGGAAAACTTCAACACAATATTATAAAATTATTTAACGTTATTTGATGTTATTAACATTATAAATTAATAATTTAAACAAAATAATTCAATATTCGTTTTTTATCATCTCTCATAAATATATGGCCGGTTATTTCTAGCTAATAGTCCTTTATTTGGAAAGATCGCCAAAACCAGATTCTTATAAATAAATACTTATAAAGCCGCGTTTACACACATTGTGTCTCGAAAGAGTCCTGTGTGTCAAATCGAAAAAATAAAAAATATTTCATCTACACCCTATTTATATACCTTTTTTATAAAAGTATTTGAATAGGGTTTAGTTGAAATTGACTTACGAAAAGTACCTTTTGAATAGTCAACAAAAAAAAACTAAAATTAATATAGTTGCACATTCGCAAGCGTCAGTAGGTCTCTATGGAGATTAACGTACAAGAAACTACACTGACACTCTTTTCCATCAATAAATTGTAATTACAAGTGGATACATCAGTCTTGTTGGACACTTACACATATATGAGAATGATGTAAAAAGACGAGCACGTAAAAGCGTCTAGAGTAATATAAACAACCGCAAAATACAATCATTAATAAAAACAGGCCGAGGCAGCCAAGTTGTGACCAATCCCAACTGATGTCACCCGTTCATGAACATGACGCATGGATTGGCACCACTCAGCTCAACCATCGTGAAGGGAACCGAATGATCCAATACATGAGCCACACTCAGAGAGACATTTGAGAGAGCATGACACACTTTTAACTGTCAGGGCACATTCATCAGATCCCTTGAACGAATGAAGAACGATCGAAAGAATCATCGATCGCCGGAAGAACAATTGCTCGAATACCTCACAAAGTTGTCCTTTACCGTTGTCTATATATCCATGACAAACTTTTTATATGAATTTAAAAATAATCACATATAAGCTCGCTCAGATTTAAAACCCACAATCTTCTTTAGCTTAATTAGTAGTTAATAAAAATTTCGCAATATACACATCCTCTTAACTACAAACAAACCAACTGTCGTAAAAAACAAACCGGCCTTGAACTATAATTTCACGATATATGTAGGTAAATTAGGATCCGACCTCTAGAAAGGTTAAGAGCATATGACTTTTATTCGTGTCGTGCATACCGCAGGACATGTTTTTAACTATTTAAACCTGTTTTTATTTTAAAACTAATAATAAGTTTCTAGACTCCGGTCAGTTTTTAGCGGTTAACCTTTTAAATAAGTTGGAAACCTTACGTCGTCTTTTGTTTATTATTTCTATTCTCATTGTATTTATTTATTTTTGCCTCGTTAGTCTAGTAATTGCAGGCGCTACTGCTGAACATGAAGGTCCTAGGTTCCCATTCCTGAGTTGGCCGAATTGTTATTGGCTTTCCAGATGGAAACAATCTGGTCAGCCGTAGCCCGGAGTCTGGATTAGTGCCCGGTTGGTGGCAAAATGCTCGTTTATATTATGGGATATCGGATTTCGGCTCATTTATATGATAGACGCTCTATTATAAAATTTAGAACTGAAATATTACTGAAATGTGGGCACTATAGGAATACCTCTGTCCTTCGGGGAATACAGGGGTGATATTGTTGTGTTGATATTCGAAAGTGCCGCTTAAGGTTACACTAGTCGATTTTTCTTCTGTTTGACGATGTACGTTCAAAATAAAAATTGATATCAATCTGTCTCAATATCTAGCCTTGAATGGAAACACAAAATTAACAACATAAAATATTTGAAAGTTATGAGCGTCGAAAGTTCCATATTTCAACACTAATTTTAAAGCATCTTTGGGCGGAAACAAATACCATAAGAAAAAGGAAAATTGCAAAACGGCCTCCATACAGGCATAGACTAGTAATTCAACAAAGCAAATAATTTTATTTTGAAAATATACATTTAGTCGTTTTTAGGGTTCAAAGTCAAAGTCAAATATATTTATTCAATTAGGCCAATAAGCGGCACTTTTGAACGTCACATAAATTAAAACAAAAAATTAAAAGTAATAAAAAAAAAATTAAAAGTAATAAAAAAAAAAAACAAGTTAAAAAAAAAAACAAAAAAATTATTCTACCGTGCATTCGGAAAGTAGATTGTTATGGAGAAGAACGCACAAGAAACTCCATACTTAAACTTTAAAAAAAAATTGGTGTTTTACAATATAAACATACGTACATCCATTAATATATGTGAGGACGATGCACCCAGAATAGCTCTACACACAGGTATGAAGTATTAAAAAGCATTAACAGGAAAAACCCTTATAGATTCATCATGTCTGTTAGTCTGTCTGTCCGTCCGTATGTTCAGGCACTTTTTCCGAAACTATAAGAACTATGCTGTTGATACTTGGTAAGAAGATGTATTCTGTGAACCGCATTAAGATTTTCACACAAAATAAGAAAAAAAAACGAAAAAATTTTGGAGTCCCCATACTTGAAACTGAAACTAAAATTCTTTTTTTGCGTTAAACCCATACGTGTGAGTTAGCTATGGATAGGTTTACAAAAATGATAATGAGGTTTCTAATATAATTTTTTACTAAACTGAATAGTTTGCGCGAGAGACACTTCCAAAGTAGTAAAATGTGTGTCCCCCCCCCTGTAACTTCTAAAATAAGAGAATGATAAAACTTAAAAAAAATATATGATGTAAATTACCATGTAAACTACCACCGAAAATTGATTTGAACGAGATCTAGTAAGTAGTTTTTTTTTTAATTCGTCATAAATCGTAAACCGCAATTTACCAAGTACGGAACCCTTCGTGCGCAAGTCCGACTCGCACTTGGCCGGTTTTTCATTATATCTAGACTCCCAAAGGTCTGTTTATAAAATTTCGCGCGCTCGTTTTCGTCCTAAATCATCATACATTTCGATGCAAATTTGCAAAAGCGCTAATTCGTACGCGAACTATTTTCTTACTGCTCATCATAGTATATATCTCTTTCGCACGTGTTGTCGGATATGACAGCTTGCATTTTAACGTCGCGCACAAAATAGTTCGTGCCATCGACAAGGGGAACCTTAATAGTCTAATTGAAATAAGCGATTTGACTTTGATGTTATGTTATTTATTTTTGCTTATTTGTTTCAACCTTTATTAAGTAATAATTGGATTTTTGATACATAAGGCATTATAATTATGTAGGTAGATATATGCAATATTAATGGTCGTGGTCGCTCACAATGGGCCTCATCAGAAGGCTTAAAGTCACCCAAAGGGCAATTGAGAAGGCTATCCTCGGAGTATCATTGCGCGCAAGAGAACCAATGTTACCGATAAAGCCCGAAGAATTGTGAAACTTAAGTGTCAGTAGTCGTCTAAAAAAGCAACGATATGGTACATTTACGATCCAATTTTATTAAAACCAAAATACTTGGAACCAAACCGATTGAAATCCCCAGGAGAAAGGAAAACATGACCGTCCCCGTCAAACCTAGCGACGCACCGTGTAGGCAGCTGTGACGATTATCAGAATGACGTAGATCGCAGTGAAGTGTGATGCTCAGGATAGGTCAAGATGGAGGACTACTGTGGATGACCTCTAGCTAGAGTGACATAGGATCTTAAGAGATATATTTACCTACCCTTGACTTGTCAGTAGGTAAATATATTTCTTAGGTAGTAACCACAAAAATATATTTGCTAATATTACTTATCGTCTTAGAAGCTTCCTCAGCCCAGACAAATTAGTATGTGTATTTATTTATTACCTGAATCTTAAGTTCAAAGTTTAAAGTAATTTAGTATTCAGAAGGATTTCGAGTCTGAACACAAGTATTAAATAAGTTTGTAAAATAATTAAAAATATATAAAACTAGCTTCTGCCCGCGGCTTCCCCCGCGTCAAAAGCGTTTTATTATCAGGGATTATTATACCGAGTTTATAAGTAAAATAATTCGTGTTCATTCAGGTTATAAACTGTCTGTGTACAAAATTTTTAAGGCACTTTGCATTTAAATGTACCTTTTTGTTTTCGGGGGTATATCTACAAAAGGTGAATTTCAGGGCAAAGACCAGGAGTGTTGGATTTTTACCTTACTAAAACCACCCCGGTGATCACTATCAGCAAAAAGGCCCGTAACCTCTTAAATACCATCCGGAACCCCCTTTGTGCAACGCTTATTGGAGCACATCCCTGGGGATTTGCAAAGTATACCTGCCTAAGATATAGTTCTAATCTCCATCGTCAAAGAATATCTAATAGGTAGATACCTATTTCCCGACATGGTTTTCAAGAAAACGCTCTCTTTTTTCCGGGTACATGTAAAATGTCGTCCTTACGTCCGACTTCTGGCGAAAACCATGCTGAGCGTATTTGATTTGATTAATTGAACTGCAGCACAAATGTCACTGTTCCTGGCATACCACTATATATTTAGAACTAAGCTAAGCCCACGTTAATTTTTGTCATCCTAAGGGAACACACATTACCGAGATAAAAACACAATTCCTATGTCCTTCCCAAGGTCTCAAACTATCTTCCATACCAAATTTCATCTATATCGGTTTTATTTGTTTAAGCATGAAAACGCAATAGACAGACAGAGTTACTTTTCCCTTTATAATTTTAGTTTGAATACTTCAATTCTTGACATGAGGAACACACTAATATAATATGCTCAAATACACTCATAGAGCATGTGTGTGTATACCCAGCGCATGCGACTGTGCACATGACCGAATCCGGAATATCGAGATCGAATGATTGCAGTCTTTTGAAATTACGTTAGGAGCCGGCGAAATGTATAAAAGATTATGTCGCATCTACTGCATCATTAGTTGCACATCAGCCACCGGACCAGAACAAACTTACCAAAATGAAATCGGTATGTACATTTTTTTTTACTATTACTAAAAACAATTGAATATTGTATTTTTGGTGTAATATTTATTGTCCCACTGCTGACCAAAGGTCTTCCCCGTAGACTTCAGATGTTTTCTCTCGATGTCTTTTAATCTACTGTAAACGATTCTAAGTCGCCATGCCAACGTTTCCTAGGCTTCCCTCGGCGACGCCCGTCTTCCGACTCCTACTGCTTGTATTGTAATTTTTTTTTTTTTTTTTTGTTTAATGAAATACTTAAACAATACAATACTATAAAAAAAAAAGTTATAAAGCGTCAATATTGAGAATAAGAAAGAGTATTCCAACGTGCCATCTGACGACGGATACCTCGATCCCCGTAAGTGCCTTAATAGTAAACGTTGTTTTTTGAGAGGAAGAGATATTATATGTCTTAAAATTGCTATATCAAATGCGTTTATGGATCAATTTTCATTCGGTTTTATTATTCTACTAGCTGACCCGGCAAACTTTGTTTTGCCATAAAAAGACCAAACATTTATCTACCCTACCTACCCTACCTTACACTACCTACCCTACCCTACCCTACACTACCCTACCCTACTCTACCCTACCCTACCATACCCTACCCTACCCTACCCTACCCTACCCTACCCTACCCGACCCTACACTACCCTACCCTACCTGTCCCTACACTACCCTACCCAACACAACCGTACCCTACACTACCCTACCCTACCCTACCCTACACTACCCTACACTACCCTACCCTACCCTACCCTTCACTACCCTACCCTACCCTACCCTACCCTACCCTACCTATAAACCTCACGGAGCCCGAGACCTTTCCAACGAATGCAAAACCGTGGAAATCGGTTCGTGCGTTCTGGAGTTATAGCGTCAGGGAGGAAAACCCGACTTATTTTTAAATAGTAGATTTTAGTATTTTTATCGATAAACTGTTGACCAGTTTAAAATAACAAATGTTATTCATGCATATTTCCTATTGCCTTTATTGTACCTGATTGTAATTGTAAGCTCTTCTATAGTTCCACTGTTAATATGTAAAGGTCGGTAAAGCTGGATTTCATTTCAAACTAAATTATCACCATTTCAATTTGGTTGAAAGTAAAGGTTTTTGAATTGAAGTTCCCATGGCCTGTTGTGTAATTGTAAGAGATGATCAGGGCCTGCAGTCTCGACATAGCTAACGATCGTTACGTTAAGTAACATTCGTTAACTCTTACCACAAAATAGTAAGTATACAGAAGGGCCACTCCCGCCGTTTGGAAAATTGACAGCTAATCTTGACAGATTCACTAGGGTTGTAGTGTTCGTGATATTAAATGGATATTTGATGCCCTGTCTACCCTCTAAGGCATGTAAGCATGATATGATGTATGTTTAGACGAATCTATGTATTTATGTTTGTAACTTGGGCAACCTACCCTTTTTTTTTAATTCGGAATCAATATAGTAGCAACCCTAGTGAATCTGTCAAGTTGAGCTGTCAATTTTCCAAACGGCGGGAGTGGCCATTCTTTATACTTACTATTTTGTGGTAAGAGTTAACGAATGTTAGCTAGCGTAACGATCGTTAGCTATGTCGAGACTGCAGGCCCTGGGGCCCTACTTAACGTATCATCAGGATAACCACAGCGTTATCCTGATTATACGTTAAGTAGGTTTATGATACGTTAGTAGGTAGCGTCAAGAAATAGTGCTCTTCGTCCTGCATAGCTTTGTCTCTCGTTTATCTTCACACTGTATATATGTGCGTGTGCGCAGTATATAATACGTTTGACACGTCAGAGTGATGAATGATGCTGCAGCCAGGGTCATCTTTGAGGACTTTGAAGGATTAGCTCATCTGCGTCATTTATTCATGCCTTTTCATGTTTTTTGTCTTAAAACTTAATTTTGCTGGTATTTTTGTCAGTTTTCTAGTATTTGCTGCATCTCACATGTCTGTCTGTCCGTAGTTTGTCACACAGGTTTTACAGCCAAACAGATGGTCAGACTGCAGTCTTTAAAATTTTCACAGTATAAGCATCTTGATGACCCAAACCTATACAAATAGTTCCATACAGCAAAAGGAGGGAACTAAAAAAAAAGGTCTTCTCCATCGAGTGGGGTATCGTTGTTTAGAAATCGTTGAGCAGATAAATCCTGTTTATTTTATTTTAAATAGATATTGGAAAACAAAGGAATGAGAAGTCTCTAAAGTGAGCATTTTTTACAAAAACAATAATTTTTATTGACGTGTGAACTTGAAATTTGATGATAATTAATGTTTATTATTACGTATATTTCACTATATTGATTTGTCAGATTTTTCTTTGAAATTCCCAATTTTTTCCGTATAACAACCAACATGATTTTGCAGTCAAATGCAATGAACAAAAGGGATGCGGATGGCAGCACGCCACTACTTTGGTACGGAACCCTAAATGTGTGAAGTCCGACACGCACTTCGCTGGTTTTCTCATTTTTATACCGAACATTTACACAATTATTCCGATAAGACCCATAGTACCTCATTATTTAATTTTGTAGTGTTATCTAACAATACGCAACCAATCTGCCAATCCTTTGCCCAGTTATATAGGGGAACTTCCAGTTCATCCGGATGCACCTGAGTACTGTATTAAACAATACACTCCAAGAACACATACAGAATACATTTTATCACTACTGCTCTTAAAACGGAGAAGAAATCATTGTGATGAAACCGGTATTTCCTAGAACCAAAAATTTGAAAACATGTGGTATCGACAAACCCGCACTGGGCCCACATGTTGGATTATGTTCAATTCCCTCTCACAGAGTGGAGGCCTGTGTCTCTTCCAAGCAATGAGAACATTAAAAGGCCGATGATGATGAGATTTAATGTAAATGGTCGTTTGGTTTTCAGATGATCGTTGTCTTCCTCGCCCTTGTGGCCGTTGCCGTGGCCCTCCCCGTTGAGGAGCCCTTCAAGATTCTCCGGTCCAACTTTGAACAGCAACCGGAGGGTTCATACAGCTTTGGGTAATTAATTTTTTTTTTTTTCAAAATTTATTATTCGGATTTACAGTAAAGAAGATTGAAACCTGGCCCAACATATTCTACCCGAAACGACATTCGTATACAATTAGGTAGAATTCTGCTTAAATATATATTACGTTAGCAAACTTTTTATAGATATACCCATCTCGCTGTGATTTCAATGACATGCCACCATTGTAATATCTGCTTGAAGTTTTTTTTTTGTATTTGGCATTTTTATTTTCATTTAAAATAAGCTCCTGTAACCGAAATAATTCGTATATTATATGTTTTTGAAATAGAATTTTGCTCAGTACTTTTTTCGGTAAGCAGACAATGCTGGATGAAATTAAATTCCAAATAAAAAATATAATTTAAATTAATATTCTATGACAATGAACACAATGATCAATATTGCACATCCTTATTGACACCGTTTTTATATTACGGAAAACGTCTTAAGGGCCTTCCATCGCTTTACTGCCGTAAAACGGTTACTTTCTAAACCATACTCCTTATTAGGTTAAAAGGTTTGAATAAAATATTTATTTATTATTGATTCATGTACATTATTTGTGAAAAATTAGATTTTTCGTTTTTTCGTGTAACTAATAGTTTTTCCTTAAAAAAATAATTAACAACGCGATATTTTTTCGCTGCTTTTGGATACTTTCCAAAACGATAAATAAAAATATTTCTACACAGAAAAATTTAGGCCTAGAAATTCTTCTAAACTGAAATAGCATATTGTAAATCAAAGAATATTTTGCAAACAAAACTGTCGAAACAAGGTTCAATATTAATATCCTGGTTCCAAGCGGATGCAAGGCCAGTACTGCGTTAACATTGGGGCATACGTATATATACGCCTTAAGTGCACCATGAGTAACCTAGCAAGAATACTTTAATGTTTTGAAGTTTTACAAATAATCGGTAAATGATCATGAATCAAACAGCTTGTTTGTACTATCTACATAATACAAGCGAAACCACAGACTGCCCTAAAACAGAAAATGTTATTAACCTGTGTTCGTTGTATTGTGCGTGATGTAAGAAACTTAGTATTGATAAATGATAAATTATTTTATTTCTGTAAGTTGGTACAAACACTTTTACATGACGATTTTATTTTTTAAACTAGATGAGGTTGGCGTTTCCTACGAGTATCTGACTACTCTGAGAAGAAAGGCCGAAACAAACTCAGACGTCACAGTCTCTTTTAAAGTCCAGACATAATCTTGATTACATCATATGAAGACCATGTAGGTTGGTGTCATCTTTTGAGGAAAGAACTAGCCAGATTGAGTGGACCTGTCCAGTCAGTGCACGCATTTGTACAGCTTAACTTAGAATTTAAAGAGCTCAACGATTTGACGAACAATACCAAACAAAGGACCTTATTTAGACACCACCTATGTTTATAAATAAAGATTCTGATTCTGATTTTGTGTAATAAATACCAACAGATTTGAAACCGAGAATGGCATCACTCGCGAAGAAGTTGGAGAACTGAAGTCAGTTTTGGATGAGGAGAACAAACCTCATGATGTCATCGTCGTCCGCGGCTCCTACAGCTACTTAAACGAAGACGGTTCCCCCGTGATAATCAACTTCGTGGCTGGCGAGAACGGTTTCGAGACGGTGGGGGAAGTTATCTCCAAGCCTGCCAGGAGATAAACTAACAACGGCGACGCGTAGATGAATGATCAATTGATTTAGATTTATTGATTGTACATCTGTTACTATGATCTGGGACTCTGATAACGATTAAAGAATGAACAGGGGCTGTACTACAATATACCAATGCCATCATGATTCCGCTGTGGAAAAGAGATAGTGCTATCGCCTTGTATTTCTGTCTCTCCCTCACACCGGTATCTTGACGGTTTTAAGATGTCATAGTACACGCCTGCACGGTTACAATGACGCAGGAGTGTAGTGCTGATTATCAAACGCGCTCACTTCTTATTTCTCATTGTTACTTGACCCACACTGCCATATATTTGTACGTTTTTTATATTATTTGTTGTGTTTTAATGACGTGATTTACTTAATAATTAAAGTTCAGTTGAAGCCATAACGTGGTCTTTTTATTTTCAGTTACTGTTTGTTTTTTTAACTAGAATCCGTTCAGCCATGTGCAATTGGTGTTGTTTTGGTAAACATCAGTTATAACAGCACCCATAGTATCATATTAAATGTTTGATTTAATCGACTTGGCAAGTTTTTACCCACCAACTTAAATCCTTTGAGTTTTAGTACAATTTAGTGTCAACTTGTCCGTTGCCTAGTGACCCTAATTACTCAGTCACGGATTCAAATCCTGCTTGTTACTAATGTTTAAGTGTATACAAAAATATTTAAATTAACCCCATGAGTTGCCGAAACGTGTATCCACACAACATGTAACACAATGGCGATTCTATTGTTTCGGTAATAGGGATATTTCCTGGGTAGCAAAACGATAATTATATTTAGTCCGTCAGTGATATCATTAAATAATATTGGACCAGTATTTTTGCTTTATCAAATAAACTAGCTTCTGCCAGCGGTTCCGCCCGCGAAAAAAGTATTTTATCATTTCAAGGGAATAT
This sequence comes from Orthosia gothica, assembly GCA_949775005.1. Lineage (NCBI taxonomy): Eukaryota > Metazoa > Arthropoda > Insecta > Lepidoptera > Noctuidae > Orthosia > Orthosia gothica. The sequence goes on along the minus strand of OX459062.1, from coordinate 11,321,311 downwards.
TATACCGGGATAAAACGTATCCTATGTGCTATTCCTGACTATTATCTATCTCTGAGCCAAATTTTTTCCAGACGTTTGACCGTGAAGAAGCAACAAACATACAAACACACACTCACAAACTTTCACCTTTCTACTGTGTGATTAGTGTGATATAAATTGACAAATTTAAAGCACAAAAGTTCAGGAGCAGGGGCTTGTGACGTTATTTTGTCAGTATAAAGTCACCGTGACGTCACACGATATTTCAACGCACTGTATTGTCGTACTTTATTGTTTACGTGGCACATTAAGGCCCTGAATACAAACAGTTGACAATCGACATCTGAGGTTTTAAGCCACGCCCACTGTCATCGATAACTTAGGGCCGCAAACTTAAATTGGAGCGAAAAGTATTTGAAAATTAAATAAACACAATCGACCACAGAGGTCCCTCATCATAAACGGGCTCTTCCGATGGTTTTTACAAAAACAGTACCAAGTTCTTATTTTAAGCTGGTGGCTAGCATCTAACATCAGACCGTTCACTATTATTTTGCCTATGAATGCCACATTATTGCTGCGATAATAATGATCACTAAACTAGGTAGGTAATCTGGCATGGGTCTTACAAGCCTTTGCCGTGCGAGTTGAATATATTAAAAGTATTGTCTGGTTCTATGCCCTAAAAAAAACACAGTAGGTGATTTTTTTATAATGATTTTATAGCCAGATAATTTTATTTATATTATTATAATGAGTTTAACAATACTGAAATGAACTGTGTAATGTTAACCTGGAAACTTTAAATTTTTATTGAGATTTGGTGTTTTAATTAGTAAATTTTAGCATTATTTACAATAGGTCCCATCAAATTAGAAAAACACCTTAAATAAGCAAAATTTTAAATTTACTATGTTTTGAGTTGACTTTTTTTGGCGTGTTTAAATTAGGCAATATAATTTAGGACACTATTAATATCATTTGCACTATTCATAGGTACATATTCCTTGTTGAGTACTCTCTTGAAATATTATTATGTCATTTAGTTGCTAGTACAAGATGAATTTCCATGAGTCTATGGTCAACTGGCTTCAAATCATAATTATATTTTTTAACAGACTTTCCAAAAAGTAGGAGGTTCTAGGTTCTTCTTCTAGGAGACCATGTTTTATGAGGCATAGATGAATCTCGGACCGCTGTGTTCAACCTCAAGAACTTATTTTAAGCCCGCTTCTTCTTCTCTTTACGTGTCTATTCTAAAAAAAGCCGAACAAAATGTGCTGAACAAACACCTACATTCACCAAAATAATTATGTAACATTAGTGAAGTTCATAAACAATAAAAAATACCAAACAGCTCTAACGAAAAGATAAACTGGATTGACCGACAAAATTAACTTTGGAACACTGTTGTCCCCATCCATCGACATAGGTCGTGGTCAGTTTGCCAACTGCAAATAAGATAATAATCTTTTTAGGGTTCCGTACCTCGAAAAGAGAAAACGGAACCCTTATAGGATCACTTTGTTGTCCGTCCGTCTGTCTGTCAAGACTATTTTTCTCAGGAACGCGTGGAGGTATCAAGCTGAAATTTCTTCAATTTCGGGAAGTACCCTACAGGTTTAGATTCCCTTGCAAGTGTCGAAATATGCGGCTATTGCGTTGATTCAGAAGTTTTTTTTTTCACAGCTCCAAGGGATTGCAGACTTGAATATTTGTTATTAATATCAACTTGATACATATGTATGTATCAAGTTGAAATGAATTTTAAACACTCCTTCCCTTACCGTACCAAACCGTATGGTGTCGGACGTAAAGAATTTCACTATCCCATATCTTCCCGTGGGTGTCGCGAGAGAGGTGACTAAGGCCCCCACCAGAGAATGGGCAGCAGCGTTCTCTGTGCAATTTAACGAAAATCTGCGATCACCAACCCACCTGCCAAGCGTGGTGATTACGGCAAACGCCCCCAAACCAAAAAAACGGCCCTGAGTGCCCGGCATCCCGTCTACCACCGACTATGGTACTGGTCGAGGCGATAGCGAGGCAAGGGTTGCGAAGGATCCCCGGAGTGGAACCGGCTACCCCAATAAAAACCGACAACTATACCTGGCAACATACAACACGCGAAGACTCCGGACCGACGAATAGATAGCCGAACTCGAGGTAGAACGCGAGGTAAAAGAGGATGAGCTGCAAGTGGGGCAATTTGGAGTTGGACGTCGGAACCATCGAGGTCACTTACTGGCCAGTTTTATGGAGAAATAGGGCCTATATATGATGAACTCCTACTTTAGAAAGCATAAACACAGGAAGTAGACCTGGCAGAGCCCTGATGGTGCAACTAAAAAAGAGATCGATTCACATTGAATTCCAGCCTCCCAAACAAGCCGGATTCTGTAAAGGCTTCAGCACCGTAGACCACATACATACGTTGCGGTAGGTTATACAGAAGACCGAAGAGTACAATCTGCCTCTCTGCTTAGCAGTTGTGTACTATGAGAAAGCCTTCGATTCAATCGAGAATTGGACTATACTTCAGTCTCTCCAACGGTGCCAAATCGACTACTGGTACATCGAAGTGTTGAAGTATTTGTGTAAAAAAACCACTATGTCAGTTCGACTTCAGGTCAGATCTCAGAACCTATCTTTCTGCAGCGAGGTTTGAGAAAGGGAGACGTCATATCTCCGAAACTGTTCACCGCTACACAAGAGGATGTCTTCAAGGTTTTGGACTGAAGAGAGCTAGGCAGCAACGTCAATGGCGAGTACATCACTCACCTTCGGTTTGCCGACGATATAGTGGTCATTGCTGAGACCATGGCGGACCTCATTACAATGCTCGATGACCTCAGTAGTGCTTCCGAAAGAGTGGGTCTTAAGATGAACATGGACAAAACCAAGGTGATGTTGAATGTCCATGTTGCACTCACTCCGATCAAGGTCGGAGACACTCGAAGTTGTGGATGACTATGTCTACCTGGGACAAACAATCCAGTTGGGTAGAGCCAACTTCGAGAAAGAGGTCAACCGTCGAATCCGACTCGGCTGGGCAGCGTTGGAGAAATTGAGCGGTATCTTCTCGTCAAACTTATCACAGTGTCTCAAGACGATAGGTTATCACAGGCAACACACACTGCCCCCCCGGTGGGTTCCCGCATTGTCGTTGCGGGGGGGCTGAGTAGCCGTGGCTTGGACAACCACGGTGAAGCGAAGAGGAACCCGAGGTGGGGCCGCTCGTCAGGGCTTTTGCTGATAAGCCGACGACGGAGCGGCCAACATGTAGGTTGCGGTGTTGCCTTGGCGACATCGCAACTGAGGCGGGCCGCGATGTGGTATGGAAGGCATCGCGGCTGAGGGTTGGAGGCCGCGGCGGGAGAGGAGTGCCGGTATTGCGGTGCGCCGCTCGCCCTACCCTCCGCGGCCTGCACGGGGTCGCCACCGTCTGATGGCGGACGCGGTGGGGCCGCAGGGGAGGAGGAGTGTCAGTATAGCGTTGGCCGCTCTCCCTATCCCCTGCGGCCGAAAAGTGGTAGGTGGCGGGGCCACTGTCCTGACCCGTCACAGGGGGACCAAGGGTGCCATACACGGGGTCGTCTGGCACCCGTGTGCTGGTTTGGTCCCTGGGGTGGTCACGGCGTACAGTGTGTTCTGGTGCGCCGGTGATGATGGGGGTTAAACCCCAGAGGAGGGTCCGGAGACGAACAGCCGCGGCGGGTTCGCGGATGTATGCTAACGCGTTCCCGTGTTCCCGCCATAATTGGCACAGGAGGACACCGTGGAGTTTTAGTGGGTTAGAGTCCCACATAACTGCGCTACCTCCCCGTGGTAGCGCAGTGTGCATGAGCATTTCTCCAAGATAAAAAAAATAAATAAAAAAAAGTCAACACACACTGGTGCAACCAGTGTGTGTTGCCTGTGATAACCTATGGCTCTGAGACGTGGTCGCTCACAATGGGCCTCATCAGAAAGCTTACAGTCACCCAAAGGGCAATAGGGAGGACTATGCTCGGTGTGTCCTTGCGTGATCGAATCAGAAATGTAAAGATCCGCAAGAGAACCAGGGTTACCGACATAGCCCGAAGAATTTTCCAAACTGAAGTGGCAGTGGGCAGGACCAATTCCTCGCAGAACGGATGGACGATGGAGCAGAAAAGTTCTGGAGTGGCGACTGTGAAAAGGCAGACGTTGCGTTGGAAGGCCTCCCATCAGGTGGACCGATTACCTGGAGAAGGTTGCGGTGATTCACTGGATGCGGGACGCACGGGACCGGTCAACGTGGTGACGCTTGGGGGAGGCCTATATCCAGCAGTGGACGTCTTTCGGCTGATATGATGATGATGATGATCACTCCTTCTCTACCCAGACCTTTTTTCTCCGAAACGCGTGGGCGTTCCTGAGGAACAGGAGGTCTTACAGACAGACAACGAAGAGATCCAGGGGTCCTTCGGGGGAACGGGAACCTTATATATGTTACCCATAAAACTTAAATAACGTAATAAGAGGTCTATTATTTTAAAATATCAGAGATTTAAAATCTAAAATAATAATTTCTGTAATGTGAACATTTTACCATAATTCCCTTTTATCAACATTCAAGGAACGATCAATTTGTAGTCACAAATAACTTATCTATTTTTTTAAGGGTCGCCCATATTTCAGCTTTTAAAATTAACGTTGAACAATACTTTCTTGCAAGCCGAGACGACGTGTTTTTTTATTGTAATTTTCTACAACTTTTTGAGTGGTACTCTTCGATCAATGATGGTACTGATGAAAGATGCCATAGATTTTTAGTTTTTTAAACTAGTTGTTAAAGTTGTAAAAATGGTTGAAAATTTGTCTGAGAATATAATGTAATTATAATAGGCCTATAGCATAATATTATAATGACCCATGTGTTTTCATAAAATTAGAACTATTCTAGTTGGAACAGGTATTTTTTTGTTACTTTAATTATTAATTAATAATAAAAAACCTTAAATGAAATAAAGCAAACATATAGTATTATATTTCATATTTGCAGCAAAATAAATGAACGCAGTGGTTTTAATTAATAAAGCGTACTGTATATGCGCGCAGAAGTGCATAATTGCCCGCAGCTAATTTAATTCTCGCTACAAGCTGCGTAGGCATGTACTACGCCGTAGGCAAGTGCTACGAATTTATTAAAACTGATTATCATACTTGTAAACTTAAACTGACCAACTTAAAAAAAGGTAGGATTCTCGGTCGAGATTTCTTTTGCAACTGAATCTTCATAAGTAGTATTTTATTACATAAAATAATCATCATCGTACCTGTGATAAAAGTCATGAAAATGTTGGTCTAAAGCAAAAAAGTTAGGTTCGGTGAATTATGATTTAAATTATTTTTGTTTATTATATTAGTACAATAATTATAGCATAAAGGCTTCTCATTTACCATCGATCCAAAAACTAGGCCGCTACAATAATTGTTTTACCTGCCGATTAAAATTAATATCCTCGGGGCAGTTTAATGAGTTTGCAATAATAAGCAACTGTATTAAGTAAATCCAATTAACTGATATTAAATGATATGATTGTAATAATTTGTTACTTTTCCGTTGTTTTTTGTTTGTTTGATAATCAATTTTGCCTCAGATGTTAAACGGATTCCCTCTCACAGGGAGGCGGCCTGTGTCCCAGCAGTGGGAACATTAATAGGCTGATGATGTGATGTGTGATGTGTTGAACGGATTTAGATGTGGAGTAAAGATAGACCACGACCTGAATTAGTACATAGGAATCAATTTATCTCTGTAGAACGTACCCAGTGGGATCTTTTCGTGTTTTCGAACGGGTGAAGACGCTGGCAAAAACTAGTAGAGTGCTAATAAAAAATACTATTAACTCGAAAACTTGTGAGGATGGATGGATGGATGTTTTGTAACTCTAGCACGTAAAACCTACTGAATCGGTTTTGAATAAAATTTACATTAACACATTGGCTATTATTTATAAAGATAGTAGAGGAAGTACTAATTATACGTGGGCGGAACTGCGGGCGGCTACTAGTCCATAATTATTTTACTTTTAGAGGGTTTTCGAATAAATCAACCCGAAAGCAAAATCAGGCTTTTATGAACAGTGGGCATGACTTAATTAGTTTCGTGCTATTTGCTATTGAAATAGCCTTATTATCTAATTATTTGGATTAGTAATCAAATGTTAGTCCGTGTTTTGTTTGGTAAATTATGTAATGAAAGCCGGACTCTTTTAATATGACGAGTATGTATGTTTTTTTTAAATGAGTTACTACTTTGGTATGTTCCTGTGCTGGCTTGAACTAGGCATTTCTAAGAATTTCTTTTCTTTTCCACAATACTAAATGCGGCAAAAACGTGCAGCCCAATAGCGTAAGTGTTTTGACAGCTTGAAGCACACACATGCTCTTTTGACAGCTTGAAGCACACATGCTCTCTTGTATTTTGATAATTTAACAGTATTCATTGCGTGGTTTTTGCTTTTTAGTTGACGGACTTTTGAACATTTGAAGCATTGAATACTAGCAAACTAAGCTTGCTCCATTCTTTGAATTCAAGTTATTAAAGTGCAGGTTAGTAACTAATTTGGTGCACAAAAAATTGTATTCTACTAGCTTCCGCCAGCGGCTTCGCTCGCGTGAAAAGTTTTTTCTTAACCCAAAGGAACATTATACCGGGATAAAAAGTAGCCTATGTCCTAGGTTAGGTTAGGTTGGGTCGGGGTGCCCCCTGTGGAGACCCTGGACGTTGACGCCGCAGCGGTCCAGCTCCGTGGGTCCCTGACCGAGGTGTGCAACTCCAGCATGCCTCGGTCACGCCGTCCGCCTCCCCGTCGCGCCGTCTATTGGTGGACAGAGGAGTTGGCGAGGCTTCGGGCCGCCTGCGTGGCGGCCAGGAGGGACTACACGCGGTGCCGGCGGCGCACAACCCGATCTCAGGCCGGGGAGGACCGCCTCTACGCCTCGTACCTAGAGGCAAAGACGGTCTTCAAGTCGGCAATGTGCGCCGCCAAGGACTCGGCAAGGGCCGAGATGCTGGAGGGTCTCGACAGGGATCCATACGGGAGACCGTATAAGCTGGCGCGGAGCCAGCTGCGGCCCTATGGACCCCCTCTGTCGGAGACCCTCGAGCCGGCGTTGCTGGATGGGGTGGTCCGGTCCCTGTTTCCGCGCAGGGCCGACTTCGCCCCTCCAGTGATGGACCCTCCGCGGGAGGCAGCTTCGCCGGAGGAGGAGATTCCCCCGGTGACGGTGGATGAAGTCCAAGAGGGGATTCTTCGCCTCCGTGCGAAGAAGACAGCCCCTGGGCCTGACGGCGTCCCTGCACGGGTGGTGGCAATCGCTGCCTCTCAGATGCAGGACAGGTTTCGGGACCTCTTCAGCGCGTGCTTTGCGGCTGGGAGGTTCCCGTCACTGTGGAGGGAGGGGCAGCTTTGCCTCCTCCGAAAAGAGGGACGCCCGGCGGACTCCCCCTCGGCATACCGGCCCATCGTTCTGCTCGATGAGGTCGGTAAATTGTTCGAGGGGATAGTCGCCGACCGGCTCAACAGCCATCTGCGGGGGGTGGGGCCAGACCTGTCGGACGCCCAGTTCGGGTTTCGACGAGGGCGTTCGACGGTCGACGCCTTGGCCCTGTTGAAGGGCCAAGTGCAGGAGGCGGTAGAGTCGGGGGGCGGGGTGTTGGCGGTGTCGGTCGACATCGCCAACGCATTCAACTCCGTGCCCCACTCGACAATATTGGAGGCACTCCGGTACCACGGAGTGCCCCAATACCTGCGGAACCTCCTGGCCAGCTACTTGGAGGACCGAGAGGTCCTCCTTGTTGACAAGACGGCCACGGTCAGGAGGTACGGCGCGGAGTCCGGTGTTCCACAGGGGTCGGTTCTAGGCCCCCCCCCTGTGGAACATCGGTTTCGATTGGCTACTGCGGGGCACCCTCCTCCAGGGCACGAGTGTCATATGTTATGCTGATGACACTCTCCTCGTTGCCCGGGGGAGGGACTTCAGGGAGGCGGCCTGTCTGGCCTCGGCTGGCGGATCCTTGGTCGCAGAAAGGATCCGCCGGCTAGGATTGAGGGTGGCGCTGAACAAGACCGAGGCCGTGTTCTTTCACGGGCCTCGGCAGCGCTACCCTCCTGACGCCCACATAGTCGTGGAGGGCGTCAGGATCGAGGTCACGGCCCAGATGAAGTATCTGGGCCTCACGCTGGACAGCAGGTGGCGCTTCGGCCCACATTTCAGTGGGCTGTCGACGCGCCTGCTGAAGGCCGCCGATGCCCTGTCGTGGCTCCTGCCAAATCTGGGGGGGCCCAAGGCGCGATGCCGGCGGTTGTACGCCGGCATACTTAAGAGTATGGCCCTTTACGGGGCCCCAATCTGGGCCGACTCCCTCCAGAGGAGGGAGAACGCGACCGCCATCCGCAGGCCCCAACGGGCCATTGCACAGCGGGTGGCGAGGGCCTACCGGTCGGTAGGCTTCGCGGCGGCGTGCGCTCTGGCGGGCACTCCTCCGTGGGAGTTGGAGGCATGGGTGCTCGCCAGAGTGTACGATTGGACGGCGCGGCGGAAGGCGCTCGGAGAGCGCCCCGCCGCGGAAGAGCGGGAGGCCGTGCGGCGGGAGGCGAGGGACGCGATAGTCGTCCACTGGACGGAGGACCTCGCCACCGCCACCTTTGGCCGCCGGACGTTGGACGCGCTCGGTCCAGTCTTGCAGGGCTGGCTCGAGCGTCCCCACGGTTTCCTCTCATTCCGTTTGGTGCAGGTGTTGTCCGGACATGGTTGTTTCGGAACGCACCTGCACCGGATCCGGAGGGAGGAAACCCCGGCGTGCCACGACTGCGGCGCGGAGGAGGACACGGCGCAGCACACCCTTGAGGTGTGCCCAGCCTGGACAGAGCTGCGTCGTGCCCTAAATAGTGTTATCGGGCAGGACCTCTCGCTTCCCAGTGTGGTCAATTCCATGCTGGGGAGTGAGGAGGCCTGGGCCGCGGTTGCCTCCTTTTGCGAGGTCGTGATGTCGCAAAAGGAGGTGGCGGAGCGTGCGCGAGAGGACGATCCTCTCGCGCCACCGCTCCGCAGGCGAATAAGGGGTGGGAGAAGGCGGTTGTTCAATCGTCTCCTCCCACCTCCTGGTGGTGACTAGCGGGCGACAGGCGCGGGGGCGCCTCTCGTCTGCATTGCACTAGTCACCACCCTCGACGGGCGGGAATGGCCGAGCACGTGGTCATTCCCGGGCCCCTCCACTAAGGGAGGGGCGTGAAGGCCCCGCTGTAAAGGCGGGCGGTCGTCGGCGGAGGACTGGACGTAAAGGCTGTGCCAGTTTCCCAGTCCTCCTCCACTCAGAGACGATGCGGGAGTGCCGCTGGGTTATTTTAGTGGGTATACCGGAACTTTCCGGGGAGTCCCACATAGCCCGTCCCCATTCCCCCAATGGGCGGGTATGCGTAATGCATTTTTTCCCAGCGAGATCAAAAAAAAAAAAAAAAAAAAAAAAAGGTTGGGTCGGGGTGCGGGACAGGTAACCTCCACGTTGGCCTAGTTGGTTGCTGGTCTCTTTCGGATACGTCCGGGGAGAAGAGCAACCCGTTGGGCTGGTGCACCCTGGGCACCGTCAATAACTTCCCATTCGTGGGTTCTTGTTGGCGGTGGCGAATACCTGACGGGGGGGGTGGGGGGGGACTCGTCGCTCTGGGTGTTCCCCTGATTAGCAGGGGACACTCCAGACGCGACACAGGGGTAGGCTGGGTAGGTAGCGGTAGGTAAGCGGTGGGGCTCACTTCCAGGCCTCTGGGCGGGCCGCCTTCCCCTGCGGGGGGGAACGCCCGGGGCACCCCAGCTCTGCACCCTGCACTGCCCGGCTCTGCAGTGACCGGCTCTGCCCGCTCTGCACCTGGCTTTGCACTCGGCGCTCGTGCGGTTTGAGCTCCCCGAGTGCACTGACCAGCTCTGCACCCTGCTTTGCCCGGCTCTGCATTCGGGCTTTGCCCGCTCTGCACCTGGCTCTGCAGCCCGGAATCTCTCCTGCGGGTGGGGGTGGCCGCGGCTCGGGGGCGGGAAGTGGGCCCACGAGGAGGTAGTGACTTGTCGTTGCCGACCCTCCTTTGACGTGGGATGGTCGGCAGGGACAAGTCAATGGTGGGAGGAGGCGGCGGAGCGTCGGTCTCGACGCTTCGCCGCACACGCGGAGGGCGGCGTCTGGCCTTCGCGGGCCAGATGCTGCATCGGAGGGGGCCGTAAGGTCCAGCGCGGTGAGGGGCACGGCGCGGCACACCGTCTAGGTGTGCCCAGCGGGGGCGTAGCTGCGCCGTGCCCTGAGGAGGAGGTTGTGTGGCAGGTCCTCTCGCTTCCCGGTGTGGTAAATCCATGCTGGGGAGCGGGGAGGCCTGGGCGGCGGTTGCCTCCTTTTGCGAGGACGCCATGTCGCAAAAGGAGGCAGCGGTGGGGGTGGGAGAGGGTGGTTGTACGATCGCCTGCGCCCACCCCCTGGTGGTGATTAGCGGGCGGCAGTTGCGGGGGCGCCTGTCGTCTGCATTGCACAATCACCACCCTCGTCGGGCGGGAATGGCCGATCACTCACGGTCATTCCCGGGCCCCTCCACTGAGGGAGGGGCGTGCGGGGCCCGCCATTATGGTGGGCAGTCGTCGGCGGAGGACTGGGCGTAAAGGCTGTGCCGGTTTCCCAGTCTTCCTCCACACAGACGATGCGGGAGTGCGCTGGTTTATTTTAGTGGGTATACCGGGCTCGCCCGGGGAGTCCCACATAGCCCGTCCATTCCCCCGATGGGCGGGTATGCGTAATGCATTTTTTTCCAGCGTTATCAAAAAAAAAAAAAAAAAGTTAGGTTGGGTCCATCGCCTCCCACACATCAGTACCCGAGGTGGTGGCACGTAGTTTTCCACGCGCGCCCCTCTTAGACGTCGCGGGGGGGAGGAGGGGTCCAACATTTCCCCCCCCCCCCCCAACCCGAAGTCGTGGCCCGCAGAAGCGGGCCGGCACCTGCCGGGGGTTGCGGAAGTATCGTTGTTCCCGCGGCCCCCAGCGTAGGTGCGAGATGGAACACTGGGGTGGTGTTTAGTCAGTACTAGTCTAACAAACCCCACCGCCCTCCCCAGGGCGAAGGACGAAAAAGAAGTGTCAAGATCGTAGACAGTTCGGGCGCATAAGTTTTAAGAACAAGTGCTAGTATACCGTCGGGGTCAGCTTTGTTCAAGTCGAGGTTGCCCAGCACTCTACGAACGTCATTTTGATGGATGCGAATGTCCGACATATATGTCTCACCAGGAGAAATAAGGGGCCACGCATCACCAGAATGCAGACGCAAAGATTCCGCAAAAAAAGGCAAATAAGTTTGCCTTCTCCTCAGCGAAGTCGGGTTTCAGCAGTGGTGGTAGTGAGGGACGGCAGAAGTTCAACTCAACCGACTTACCCAGGGACCGAAACTCTTTATTACCTACTGGGTAAGACGCAAGTTATGTCCCTATTCGACTGTAGTTATGTGGCATGTTAGTAATGTGGTCGGACCGAGACCTTTGCAACACCTTTTTGCAGGACTTGGCAGCGCTGTTGAAGGCCTTATTTTCCGACATAAGTTAGTCGTTACCCAAGGTGAACTTGTCGACACAGAGTAGCGACACAGATAATATAATCTAGTATTATATACATACAGATGCCTCATCCCATACTAGGAAACCGTGCCGACGTAACTAGCGTTTTTCACCTGATTATACCAGTTAATTTTTTGTAAATCGATCGCGTTCGGTGCCTTTCCACGGCGATAGATAGATCACCATCTTTATCCGTATAACGGAACCGAACGCGATTGGTGTACATAAAATAATCAGTATAATCAGTAAAGTACGTCGGCTCGGTTTCTTTGTATGGGATTAGACACCACTGGTATCGGTCTGGATTCTGGACAATTTGCATTGTAACGGTATCCCAGGGCGAAGGACATCCAATAAGGATTTTCCACCCGGCACAAAAATAAAAATAAATAATAGGGCGGTTTCCGCAACTCCACGACCAAGCGCGTATTTGCGTACGGGTGGGAATTAACCTAGAACCAACTTCCTCACTCGATCCATCCCAACTCCTTGAGGAAGGCCAGCAACGCCTTCGTGTTGCTGACTACCTCCCGTACGGTACCTGGTTCACCGAGGTATTTGGCCCGGTAACCGGCGATTACTGGGCAGCTTAGGAGCAGGTGCGCTGCTGTCTCGTCCTCCTCATGTAATCCCTAAGACAAAAATTCTTATTAAAAGTCCCGTGGCCAGTCGTTACAGCTGTGACTGCTCGCAACTGCTGTTTCGTCAGACGTAGGGCCTTCTGCGTGAAACGTCCTTCCAAAGCGGGAAGTACCTCTTTGGCTTGCCTGCACTCACTGTGGTCATTCCACAATTTGTGGTGTTGCTCCTTGGTGCTTACCAGGCTGCGGAGGTAGCCGAATGGTTTTGGCACGATTGACTCCGGACCAACCACCGCCATAGTGAAATTCCTACGGGCGAGCTCAGCCTATGTCCTATTCCAGACTATAATATCTCTCTGTGCCAAATGTAATCGAGATCCATTCAGCCGTTCTGGCGTAATGGAGTTACAAACATACATCCATACACACATCCATCCAAAAACTTTGCCGCTGGGTTTTTGAAGATGAAGAAGGCCTGGTTGTGAGCTACTCTTTGTGCCTATTGAACTTGGAGATATTTTCTTGCTCCAACGTTTTCTTTTCTGATTAATTTCGTTGTGTGATCCAAAGCAATTGAATCGTTTATCTGGGACTCGTCAAACATCATTATCTTGGCGCTTTTCTCATGGTTTGTACTATTTATTCAAGCCGAAGCATTTACGAAAGCCGTTTCAAGAGTTTTTGTGTATGGAGATAGTGTAGCAGGCTTGTCCCAAAAAAAAAACTAAACTTATCTTGATCTGAAATAGCATATCTTAAAAGTAGGGATCATTTATCACTAACAGAGTATCATTGTTGTAAATATAAGCCTAAACCACAATACACACCCTTCACCACTACGCATTCTGTCACACCATTACTGACACGTGCTATATCCCTCAAAAATGTTTTACATAACAACAGTTTTGTATTACTAGAGGAAATGTTAGCACTGTCCCATTTACTGTAGTGATAAATTATGCTACCAGCATTAAGTAGAAAGTACATATGTCGCAACGTTAAAGAGAAAGACGGCATTTGGATAAAACACGGCAGTTTTTATTTTTTGGTATTTTTGTTCTTTCTTAGTTTGTGCACTATAGTGATTTATGGTACAATAATTATTGTGAAGAGACCTATACTTTTTGGTTTCAAATCACCAACTGTCAGTGCGCCAGCATAGTTATAAATGTTAGTTTATTTCTTGCATGACAAGAGGCTCCAAATAAAAGTAAAACAAATATTTTAAACAATAAAAAAATACACAAGCTTGCCGTGCATTGTCATCCAAACCAAACGTGTATACAAAATTTACTCTTAATTGATTGAGTGTAATTGCTTTAAAATTTAGTTGCAAGATCATCTCGAAGGCTTTTGATAGGGTCTGGCACGAAAGCCTTATTGGTAAGCTTCCTGCATTCGGTTTGCCCGGTGGTCTGTGTGATTGGATTGCAGACTTCCTGAGAGATCGGTCCATTCGAGTGGTTATCGATGGCTGCTCGTCGGACCAATTGGATATCAATGCCGGGGTCTCTCAGGGGTCGGTACTCTCAGCAACTTTATTCTTGCTGCATATTAACGATCTGCTTAAACCCGGTACCTTTGGGTATGCAGACGACAGCACTGTTGCTGAGAGATACTTGTCCAACGCTCGTGCTACCGGGCCTCAGATCCGGTCTCTCCGGGAGGCCATGGTGGTGCGCTTGAACCTGTCCTTGCAGGCAGTCTCCGAATGGGGCGATGCCAATCTGGTTAGGTTTGCTGCTAAAACCCAGGCGTGTCTTTTTTCCGCTAAAAAGAGCCAATTTTACCCAGATCCAACTTTCCGAGATGCGACCGTGCCAATAACTGACCATCTTGAGCTTCTTGGCGTTACGTTGACATCTTCTCTCAATTTTGGCCCTTACATTGAGGCAAAGGCTCAGCTGGCTGCCAAAAAGCTGGGGATCCTTGCAAAGGTGAGAAGGTACTTCACGCCAGAACAGCTCCTCAACTTGTATCAAGCGCAAGTTCGATCATGCATGGAGTACTGTTCTCATCTCTGGGACGGATCAGCCAAATACCAGCTTGACGCACTAGAGTCGATCGAAAAGCGAGCCAAGAGGCTCATCGGCGATGAGGCGCTGGTCAAGTCAAAGCTCCAGAGTCTCGAACATCGTCGCCGAGTTGCCAGCCTGTCGGTTTTTTATCGGTTACATTTCGGGGAGTGTGCGATGGAATTGCACGATATAATTCCACCTAGCCCGTTTCATCATCGGACTACCAGACGTACGGCGATGCGCCATCGATACATGGTAGACAACCCACCCGTACGCACAAAACGTTTTGGGAACACTTTTATTATGCGTACAGCTAAGGAGTGGAATTCCCTGCCGGAGTCTGTGTTTCCCGATAGCTACAATCCAGGGGTATTTAAGTCAAGAGTGAATAGGTTATTTCTAGGCAAGCGTGTTTCACCGTCGACCACATCATCGCTTACCATCAGGTGAGATTGTGGTCAAGAGCGAGCGAGGTTATAAAAAAAAAAAAAAAGATTTAACCCGAACATAGGTACATGCATACATATATTGCAAGTTAATAAAAAGCTTGTAAAATTGGTGTCTTGTCGTGTGAATCAAGTATTCTAAAAGCTTCTCGATTAAATATTATGTTAGTTATAAAAACATATTTCACAAGCTTTTTCCCGTGGCTACGCTGAAATTCCAACAATGAAAGAGTTTTCGAAATCGAATCAGTACGTCACGAAATATTTTAGATAAATAACTGTACAAAATATACACGGTTCTAGCTAGATGCCCACATGTCGCGTTTAACAACTTCACCGCGACATCATACACATGTAAAAGTAAGTGCTAAGTAAAATGTAAAGTGGGGAAAGTGACGTCTTAAGACGTTAATGAGATTAAATGTACCTATGTATGAAAAGCTTGGCTGTACGAAATGTACCTATATAGAAAACGCATGGTAAAAGTGATGTTTCTTGAGTATTTTTTATTATTATCACGTTTCTTATGTTTGCAGCTTAGTAGATATCTTTTGAACGTAATTCATCATCATTACTATCGGGGTGGCCCAGTGGCTAAGACTTCGCCTCTCATACTTGTTGAGGTAGTGGGGCAGGCAAATATAAATGAGGCTTTTTCAATTCATATGAAGGTACTTTCTGGGTAATTCTTAGATATCTCTGACAACTGTGATGGAAAACATCGTGTGGAAACCTGGACTTATCTATAATATAAAAATGAATCGCAAAATGTGTTGGTAAGCGCATAACTCAACAACGACTGGACCAATTTGGCAAATTCTTTTTTTTAAATGTTCGTTGAAGTTCAAAGATGGTTTTTACGGGGAGAAAAATTCTAATTATTGCCGGAAAAAAATAAAAACAGCCCTTTTCTTTTTCCCATACAAAAGTTTTCTAACTAAAACGTAGAGTCAATTTGAGCTTTATTGCTATTGTATAAGTTTTTTTTGCTTTGTGTAGGGTAGGGTAGTGTATGGTAGGGTAGGGTAGTGTATGGTAGGGTAGTGTAGGGTAGGGTAGGGTAGTGTAGGGTAGGGTAGTGTAGGGTAGGGTAGGGTAGGGTAGGGTAGTGTAGGGTAGGGTAGGGTAGGGTAGTGTAGGGTACGGTAGTGTAGAGTAGGGTAGGGTAGGGTAGTGTAGTGTAGGGTAGTGTAGGGTAGTGTAGGGTAGTGTAGGGTAGTGTAGGGTAGTGTAGGGTAGTGTAGGGTAGTGTAGGGTAGTGTAGGGTAGTGTAGGGTAGTGTAGGGTAGTGTAGGGTAGTGTAGGGTAGTGTAGGGTAGTGTAGGGTAGTGTAGGGTAGTGTAGGGTAGTGTAGGGTAGTGTAGGGTAGTGTAGGGTAGTGTAGGGTAGTGTAGGGTAGTGTAGGGTAGTGTAGGGTAGTGTAGGGTAGTGTAGGGTAGTGTAGGGTAGTGTAGGGTAGTGTAGGGTAGTGTAGGGTAGTGTAGGGTAGTGGAGGATAGGGTAGGGTAGTGTAGCGTAGGGTAGGGAAGGTAGTGTAGGGTAGGGTAGGGTAGTGTCGGGTAGTGTAGGGTAGGGTAATGTAGGGTCGGGTAGGGTAGCGTAGTGTAGGGTAGGGTAGGTAGGGTAGATAAATGTTTGGTGTTTTTATGGCAAAACAAAGTTTGCCGGGTCAGCTAGTCTATAATATAAAAATGAGTCACAAAATGTGTTGGTAAGCGCATAACTCAACAACGCCTGGACCAATTTGGCCAATTCTTTTTTTTAAATGTTCGTTGAAGTTCAAAGATGGTTTTTACGGCGAGGAAAATTCTAATTATTGCCGGCAAAAAATAAAAACAGCCCTTTTCTTTTTCCCATACAAAAGTTTTCTAACTAAAACGTAGAGTCAATTTGAGCTTTATTGCTATTGTATAAGCTATTTTTACTTTGTGTAGGGTAGGGTAGTGTAGGTTTTTTTTTTTTTTTTTTTTTTTTTTTTTCTTAACTCTAATCCCCACCAACAAAATTGGCGCCTATTGAGTGCAAACACTTCCATTCCGGTCAATCTTTTATGCCTCTCGTACTTTCATTTTTCATACTGATTCTTTCTTACATACATCTCTTGCATTCTGTGGGTAGGACTACTCCCACTTTTATTAATCTAGTCTACGGGCAAAAATTTATTTCTTATAAAAATATGAAATACAGTAACACATTAAAAATAAAATAAAATGTGCTAATTATACAGATTGAGCAAAGAAGTGCTATTATATCAAATTGAGCAAAAGGTGCCATTTATTTCAAGTTGTTCAAAAGTGCTGTTTATCACATAATACAGTGAGCGATATATCACAGAAAATCAAATATCATAATAAGATTAGGGATAAAAACACAAGCACAGATAACAAATAATATCACAGAAAATTTTTCACAGTTATAACTTAGGTACTAACATGAAGTACTGCCGGTTACACGTGCCTGTGCTGCATTCCGTGCTTACATTTAAATATCATACAAAATACTAATGAAGCACGGTGCGCTTCAGGTTTTGTTCCGACGTATAACCGCAGTGGCTACTCTAGTGCAGTACTCCAAAAACTTCTCCCTAGTCTTTTTGTCCATGAGCCCATGCAGATTCTCCCTCGTTATTTTCCTGTCCAGCTCACATTCAAGTTGGTAGCGCTCCCTGATAAATAACGGGCATTCTACAAGTATGTGCTGGACAGTCTCTGCCACGCCTGGATCGCAGACGCACGATGGGCTCTCCTTACACTTGAAGCGATTCAAGTATTCAGAGAACCCACCGTGCCCCGTCAAAACCTGCGTGAGGACGCCTTCTGGCCGCACCTGTTGTACAGTACGGAAAGCCACTATTGCGTCCGGAAGAAACATTTTCGTCACAGAAGCAGTCTCGCCCGACACATATCTCCGATTCCATTCATCAAGCGATTCCAAACGGATCTGTCGCTTGATAAATGAGATCGGACACTGGTCATAGTCCGGCTTCCTCCGTGACGACAATGCTGCCTCCTTAGCCAGCTCGTCCGCTCGCTCATTCCCCGGCAGGCCCGCGTGGGCCTTGATCCAGAACAAGGTGACAACTTTGCTCTGGCCCAGGGCGTGAGCCAGGTTAGCGCGCGCGCGAACTGCCAGGGGATGGAGAGAGCCATGGTTTGCAAGCGTCTGCAATGCTGCCATTGAGTCGCTGTACACTCCATAGCTCGCCTCTTGCCGCGCGAGGATTACGTCTGTCGCTTTACAAATGGCCAAGAGTTCCGCCTGGTAGACTGTGCAGTACGCGGCAAGGCTAAGCTTGAGGTTCCGGACTTCACCTTCACTATCCCAGATGGATAATGCGGCTCCTACCTTCCCCTCAATCTTGCTGCCGTCGGTGAAGATTCGCACCGCCTGCACATTGTTACTGTCTAGTAACTCTTGGTCTGCCAGGCACATGAACTCCAGGGGCATTTGCATAGCTGGATGAGGGGCTTCCGCAAACCCTACCGCACTCTCGATTTCCCTGTCTCCCGGCAAAAACCGGGATGACCCTCTCCTCGCTTCATACAGGGCGGCTGCCTCTTGTATGCGCAGGTCTAGAGGTAGTATCCCGGACAGTGCCAGTGCCGAGTTCAGAGAGACAGTGCGGTAAGATTTGCAGAGCTTCTGAGCGAATCCTCGTTGAACAGAGCCTAGCTTCTTCCGCACACCCAACTTTTTTGCAGCGGGTGCCCAGGCGGCGGCTGCGTATGTTACTATGGGCTCAATCGTAGCCGTGTAAATGGTGTGTATGACTTGTGTGTTTAATCCCCAGCTCACCTTTGCGGCACGGGACAGCTGCTTGTAAACGTCCGCTGCCTTCTTGCAGACGTTCGCGGCATGCTCATTGAAAGTGAGCTTATCGTCTATGGTTAGACCCAGCAACTTCATTTTTCTGACCATACCGATGTTGACCCCGGCCATGCTCAGCATTGGAGTGTCGTACTTAAGCTTATTGGTTATGGTCATCGCACAGGTTTTGTGCGGTGCAAACCTCAGCTTATTTCGGACACCCCAATCCTGAACATGGGCGAGGGCTGCATTGGCAGTTCTAGAGACTTCAGTCGCCGTGTCCCCATCCACGACCAAGACGATGTCATCCGCGAACGCCTGCACGAAAAGTCCGCGCTGCTCTAGGTCCTGCAGTAGAGGGTCAAGCACGAGGTTCCACAGGATTGGACCTCCGATCGACCCCTGGACGCAGCCCTTTCCAGTCTCTCGAGTGCATTCCTCCCCGGCGTACCTAACCCTGACCTTCCTACCATCGAGATAGCTGTCTATCAGCCTTCTGATGTTGACCGGGCACTTTTCCTCAGCCAGTCTGACTCTGATAGCTGGCCACCAGGTGCTATCGAAGGCGCCCTCTATATCCAGCGACACCAGGACAATTAGCTTCTTCAGCCTCAACTTGTCCTGTACGTGCTGCACTAGCGTATAGAGGGCGTCCTCAGTACCCCTCTGGGGCATGAAGCCAAACTGACGAGTACTAAACCGCGGTACGAGCTGATATTTTAGACGCGCTACGACCATCCTCTCCAGGACCTTCCCCAGAACAGGCAACAAACCGATTGGTCTATATGCCTTGGGGGTGGTATAGCTGTCCTTGCCCGGCTTCCTGAGGACTACGACCGTAGCCTCCTTCCAACTGGTCGGGAAGTGTGCCAACTCAAGGCACTTGTTGTAGAGGGCAAGGAAAGCACCCGGGTCCTGGTGGATCGCTCGACTGCAGATATCAGAAGTCAGTCCGTCCCCTCCTGGTGCCTTCTTGGGATTGAAACCCGCCACGGCGGACTTCAGCTCCAGCGTCGTAAATGGGGGATCATGATGTTCATCATGGGCCCACTCATTTACTCGGCTGGCTGCTTCTCTTATTCGCCTGTGGTCAGCGTTGTCCTGGTCTACTCTGTCTTCGGGGTAGAACGTTTCTGCTAGTAGGGCGGCCGATTCACTCGGGTTGAGGAATGCACCATCGCTGCATAGGGTCAGGTCTTCTTGTCTTTTGGCAGTCCTACCAATGATCCTGTAGATACCTTCCCAGACTCCCTCACGATCCTGCTTCCGGCAAAACTCCTTCCAACTGGCGATTTGGGCACTCTTTGCCTGCATCTCATACTCTTCTTTTGCTTTCAGGTACTCGCCAACGACCTTCGCTCGCCGGACCGGCGCGGCATTACGGATGCGGTTCTTCTTCGTCATGACCTCTCTCTTCTTCACAGTGAGCTCCTCGGACCACCACGGACAGGTAAGTTTACTTTTATTGTTTATTTTTGGGATAGCCACTTTGCATGCTTCTGTAATTGCATTTATATATTTAATTACGTTCTCATCTAATTTTTGTCTATCATTTATTTCTATTATTGTTTCTAGATTAATATTATCCCTACTTTTAATTTCTTCCAATTTAGTTTTAAATGCTTCCCAATTTGCTTTTCGAGTATTATATTGTCTTGTTGTCCTGTTTATGTTTATCCCCTTTTCCCTTTTTGTGTTGACATTAAAAAATATAGTATTGTGGTCCGAGGATGTTGCTCCTGTGTCGACCCGCCAGCCGTCCACCAGGTCAAAAAGGTCGAGCGAACATGCCGTGACGTCCACATGGCTTCTATACGCTCGACCATCTCTGATGGTGTCAAAGGTGGGAGCGTCACCAGTGTTTAGTACCTGAAGCTCCAGTTCGTCCAGGGTAGCGGACATGTCCACTCCCCTGGGATCCTCTTTGATGCTGCCCCACCAGGCACTTTTCGCATTTGCGTCGCCACCTATCAGCAATCTACCGGTGGCCACTTCCGCTTGGATCCGGGTCAACTGGTCCAAGTATGGCCCTATGGGTTGGTCTGGCTCGAAGTAGTAGGAGACTACTGCGATTTCCCAGGCTTTGGTTCGGATCCCCACCACAACGATGTTATTTGTGGTGAGTTTCGGGTAGGGTATGACGTCCAAGTCATGATCAAAGATGGCTATCGCCGCCTTAACCCTCCCACTTCCATCGACCTCGCACTGGTAGATTCTCGCTCCACGGTAGCTCTTCATACTTCGTGCTCCTCCCACATAAGGTTCCTGAATCAGTGCCCACGAGATCTTTCTTTCACTGGCCTCTAGAAAGAGTTCGGTGGTAGCCAGTTCCTTACGCTGTAAATTCGCTTGGGCCACGCGGTATGGTCTTGCTGTTTGTTGGGCAGAAGTCCCCGGGGTGCCCTTAGCAATACGCTATGGATGAGCGGGCTATAGCGTCCCATCTCCTTCTAACTGTGCAGTCTGAGCTGAAGGCGTGGTGATGCGTGCTGTCGATTTTAGCCCGCACGCAATTACAACAAGTCGGTGGCAGCTCGGCGCTCCAGTCCGCGCACTCCGTCCTCATGTGAGGTCCGCCACAGTGGCTGCACTTCGCCACGGTCTCCGTGCAGGTGCGCCGGCTATGCCCATACCCGAGGCAAAGCGAGCACTGGACGAGCGGGGACTGGTCTTCGACCCTAACCCGCTGTAGGTCCACGTGCACCGATCCGACCTCGAGCATGCGCCGCCAGACCTCTGTGGCGACCCTCAACACTACCTGACACTTGTGCGGGTTCCTGGCGCGCTTCCTATAAAGGACTTCCACCTTGCTGTTTTCGTCCTTGAGATTTAGGAAGACGTTTGCGTTCTGCTTTTGCAGGGCCTTGAGTACCTCCTCGTTAGTGAGGTACTGCATCACCTCTTTAAGTACAACTTGTGGGTTTCTATTTTTGATATCCTGAGCCTCCAGCTCAGGCGCCTTGCTAAGCCTCTCTCGAAGCTTACGCCTTTCTTCTTCCGTGCGACAGCCCATTATAACCTTTCTGTCTTTCGCCTTGCGAACTTTTTCCACTTGTATGCCCCCTTCCTTGGCGTTAACTACCTTCCGGATCCTGTCCAGGACTTGCTCACCGGATTCCTCCTCGTCCTTGGCCGTCACTACGATTGAGTGCAGTGCTGTTAGTTTCGGCGTTTGGATGGAAGGCCGACTTGCCGCTACACTGGCATAGGAGAGCTTCTCCATATGCTCTTCGCCAGTTTGCATTGCCTCCTTCAGCCTTTCCATCTTTTCGCCGTGTACGGCCAAGTTCTGACTATGCTCCTCCAGGGCCTTTCTTAGGGATTCCACATCTACCTCTCTGATGGCAACTGGAGGAGGGATGGAGGCTTCCTCGGTCTTCTGCGCCTCCTGGACCTGCGTCCCGGTCGTCGCCGTCGTCTTTTCGGTTGGGGGCTTTTTAAGGTTTTCCAGCTCTTTGACGAGCTGGTAGAGCCGGTCGGCTTGCGCTTTCACCTCGGCCTTTATTTCGTTTTTCGTGTTCTTTGAGGTGGTCATTAAAGCTTTAATCCTGTTCGAACACATCCTGGCCTCGAAAACTCTAGTTTTTTGGGTAGGCGGGCTGCCGACCTCAAATGAGATCGACATTACTGGAGGTGTTTGATCCAGTTTTTTAGGAGGAGGAGTCCTCTTAGTCGCTGTTTTGCCCGCCTCCCACTCGCCCACACTCCTTCTAACACTTTGTGTTGAAGGTCCTGTTTGCTCAGGTACCTTTTGTGGGCTTTTGTTCTGCGAGGCCTTTGCAAGAGACCGGCTCTTAACAGGCGTGCGCACTCCAGGCATACCGCTCATCCTGACTTACGTAGGTTTATGGGGATTAGAGTCGTGTCTAAGAGGGGTGTTGTAAAAAGCACCCCAATTGTGTGTAAAATAAGTTAAAAAAGGGGGGTATTGTAAAGGATACCCCGCTTTGTGTGTCAGTGTTGACGTTCCCCTTCTCAATCAGGGTACTTGTCAACAGAGAGATTGAATTTATATCTAAGTCTTAACCTACTGTATAGTAGTACAAAAGTACTACTATATGTCCTAATCTAAATTTAAGAACAAATTTATTTACAATTAAATAAGCAAAGATGCGTATCACAGTCTTAACCAAATGTATATTAGCACAATAGTGCTAATATGTCTTAAAATTGTCAAAATTATAAAATAAACAATAGAAATTAAATTTTACAATAATTAAGCAATAAATGCTTACAGTCTTAATCTAGGTATATAGCAGCACAATAATGCTGCTATATGTCGTTATAACTAATACAGAACTTTTATAATTAAGGTCGGGTGATGCTCGGGATCTGCTGTCGTCCGAGTCTGGGCGTTTTGTGTATGGCTATCTGCTCCTGAGTTGCCCTTCAGTAAACTAAGATGGTGTCGCTTACTGATACTACCGGTTGGCAAGTTTCTGTATTTTCTGGCTTCGCTGGTGCAGAAATTTGGTTCTCTGTTGGGGCCAGTCGAAAGAGCTCCTCGAGCCGGTCAAAATAGGTCCAAGCTCGGGTGTTCCAGCCCTGACCTGGGCCGAGATAGGGCGAGGGGGGTGCGCCAATAAATTTAGGGTTGGGGGGGGGGGGGCTTCTATTGGGGCCAAAAGATAGGGCTCCTCAAGCCGGTCACAATGGACCTAAGCTCGGGTAGTCTGCCTCTATATTTGGCCTCGATAACCCAAGGGGGGAAATTATTTTGAGGGGGGTTGGGGGGGGGGCAAAATCCAAAGTTCAGAGGGGGTGAAGGCGGGGTGGGGGGGGAGGGGGAAATTTAGGGGGGGGGGTATCTGGTGGGGCCAAAAAATAGGGCTCCTCAAGGCGGTCACTATGGACCCAAGCTTGGGTGGTCCACCTCTATTATTGGCCAAGATAACCCGAGGGGGGTAAGGTAATTTGAGGGGGGTTGGGGAGGGGGGGAATCCAAAGTATTTTGGAGGGGGTGAAGGCGGGGTGGGGGAGGTAAAATAAAAATGGGGGGGGGGGGGTAAAATAAAAGTGGGGGGTAGGTATTTGGGAAAGTGGGGAGGGGGTGTCCAACACGAGACCAATCTCGGTGACGTCAGGCCAGGGGTTGAGGAGTTCCCTCGAAGTTTCCTGCTGAGGATTTTATGGAGCTGTTCTATAGTCAGCTCTATAGTCAGCTCGGAATAGGCAGGTATGGCTGTAACACTCTTCAGAAATTTTCACGATCAGGATTTTCGGACCACGTTTTTTATTTTAGGTTAAGTACCGAACACGTGGTCTCACTGATGTGTTATTTCGCGCTGGAGTCTTCACTTTAAAAATCTGAAAGTCAGACCTAGGCAGAGGGCCACACTGAGGGTCAATATCCCGTAATAAAAACAATATGTCTTCGCTTTACTTTACGAGTTATTCAATAGCGAAAAACCCTTGAGGTTAAGGGTTTGGAACTGCACTGTTAAAAATTTGTTGCACTTAAATTAAAAGTTTTGACGTCGGAAACTTCACGACTCGTCGATGGCCCACAGGTGGGCAAAACCAGTTTTGGTCTCTCGCCCCCAGGCAAAGTCTTCGATGAAAGTTGGATTTTCTTTCTTGGCCAGCAAGTCCTCCACGTCGCACCGGAAAAATCCGGAGGACACCTCAAAAAGTGCGGGCAGCGAGGGCGCGCCCCAGCACTCCAAAAAATCAATAGGTCACCACTCAGAATTCACCAGCGTTTAAGGGAATATGAAAAATACTTAGTGAATTTTTCTTCTTTTACCCAGGAAAAATCCCAAAAGTGGAGTCCGATGACTTCTTTTCGTGCGCGTACACAACACTCACTTGCCCGAACACTTTAAGGTATCACTCACTGGAAACGGATGTAACTTTCCTATTTTCCCGATTTTTGAGCGCGGAGCGGCTTAAAACTCAACTGGCACGGGCGGGGGATCGCGAGAGAC